>JAPZAG010003196.1:0-11992 GCA_027475135.1 Bactrocera correcta | reverse complement strand
GGGGATCTAATCTTTTTTTACCTCTCGAAAGGCCTTAATCTCCGCAAACGGGGCCGAAAATCAAGGCTCAACTGTCAATCCAGAGAAATCACAAATCCGTCTTTTCAAAAACGAATAAAAATTACGCAATTCAATTCCCATTGATTAAGAGGTAAAACTATTATATTGTTTTTTCGCGCTCTTTCAAATATCTCGGAGTTATCCGAAGATCCGTCGCCTTAAAAAAAAACTTTCAACTCTACAGGCTCTACCCAAACGTCATCCGCCTCATTCTAACAAATGGCGCGGTGGTGTGGTGGATGGTATTATATTAAAACCCTCATAAAGATGCAACGGTCATGCTTGCTATTACGTTCACAGTGAAAACTACATCAATATTGAATTTATTCTCAATTTTCGGCCAATACACATTAAAATTAAGTAGTATGAAGTAATGCTTACGGCCAGCTGGCTCATGATTTTAGGCCATTGGAGCCATACTCAGCGTTATTGCGCGCTTGGTATTAAAATCCAAATTGTTAATGAACTCAAACGAACTTGCAAATACGACCGAGAAAAGAAGACGCCCAAGGAAATAAAAAAACCATTTCATTCTTCAGGGAAGAATAGACCAATGATTCTGTGATCGTTAGTTCTAACGGCGGAATTAACATATTCACTGTCGGTTTTAAGGGTGAAATTGGAACGGGAGCGGGGTTTTTTTTAGTAATCCTTTACAGAAGTTATCTCCAAACTGAATTACTACAATTTAATTTTTCAGGCCAAAACTGTTGACATAACAGAAGGCATCAAAGGGGCTTTTGCTCTAGCCACCACGTCCATCAACCTTCTATTGGACAGTCAAGCGGCAATTAAAGCTCCGTAGCGTGTACGAGTATACTAAGCCTCACTGCATTTAGTTATGCAAGGAACAATAACTGGTCTCTTATGGGAAACTTAGTTCAAATCATCTGTGTATCGTATTATTTAGGAATTGTAATATACAAAAAGGCAGACAAGGTAGCATGCTCGGAGGCAGTCCGAGGAATTGAAGGACACGTGTTGGCATTTTCGCATTCAGCCCGACACAATTCACCTAAGATGCCGTTCAGCTCCTACAAGATATCATTGAGTCAAGAGACGCTGGAGGAACATATCAGGTCTTAGAACACTAGCAACATAGTGCTTACCATTAAGGAAGTGTTGATAGACTAGCTAGATTTCTTAGCTCAAGTTACGATCTTTTGATGACGTGCCTTTTCGTTAAATCACATTCATTTATTTCTTATTAAATAGTGTCAGAATACGGACATGTTTGCTATACTCTGAATATAAAAAAGAAATGGTAATTTTAAATCTCCATTTTCGAAAGTGTTTAAATACCCTCGTTAGCTTTGTGCATATTAAATTAAAGTTTGGCACTGTAAAAGTTAAGGTACTCATATTATTTACTTCGCAGCCACTCGCTTAAGAGCTTATGTAATTCTTATTTGCATATCCTTCTTTCCAATTGAAATCGTACTTTGCTCGTATACCATTTATCATTACATTTTGCCAGAAGAGGGTAATTTGAAAAATGCAGCACTTACAAGTGAAATTGCAACCGAGAAAACTTGTAACTTAAGGTGCATGCAGACAATGCAGTAATTGAAAAGTACGAAACCTAGTAATCGGCAAATAAAATTTATACACTATATTAATTAATCGAATTAAATTTAGCCGCAATTTGTGGTATAAGAATAATGGTTTATGAAAGCTTAATCTTGTCTTTATTTCGCAATGCCTGTATTTTTCAATTATACAGAATTTATTAATTTCTGAAATATCTGATAAAAGATTTCTCTGATTTTCCGAAATATCTTTCGAAGCGTTGGCTTTTGTTCAAATATTTGGATGCAGATTTCGTAAATCATATAATTTTTTTTTGTCACAATACTTTCCCATTATTGCGAAGGTAATGAAACAGTTGCTATATAGAGATCAAAGTTGACTCTGTCCGTTATATCCAGGAAATATATTTAGAAAAGTACAACATGTGTCCAGTCTGGTTGCGCCTTAAGTCAGAGGGCTTGCAAAATGTAAGTAAAGTTGCTGTATCCAAGTGTATGTATGTGTGTGTATATGATAGTGAGTGATATACATACAGCGTTATCGATGATGGTCATGCATAGCATTTGCTACAAAAACAACAATGTATTACTAATGGCATCAGCGACTGCTGCGACAGTTGCTGTATAATGTATATAAATAGCTATGTGCTCGCATGTGTTCGGTAAAGAAAGGAAAAGCGTTAAGAAAACTCTGGCTAATGCATCGAAGTGACAGCTGAGCGCTTGCTCCAGACGACTGTCAATGCAAATTGCTAAGGAAAGCAGGTGTGGATTTGCACATCTCGAATTTGAATTTGAATTTGAAGGGAAATTAAAGCAGAAGGAGTGATGTGTCTCTAAAAGGGCTTGGCTCCACAACTAAAGTCGCGTTGCCTTACGTTGATGTGATTTTTTCCATCGCTTTTAGCTTCTCCATCACTTTATTACTGCTTATCTGCTTGTTTCACAGCGATTTCAAACTTTTTCTTTGTTTCTCTAGATATTAGGTTTTTGTTGCTGCATTTATGAGTGCCTCTATTCACATACAGGTCTAAATGGTATAAAAAGCTGCCTGTGCGATTATGTTGATTACTTGTGTATGTTCATACATGACGTTTGGCACTTGACTGTGATGGCATCAGCTGCAATATTACCGATTTCAGTTTCACTCTATTGACTCGTCAATCTAAGGAGACTATCTCTCATATGCTGAGTTGCTACTCTTTTATATTTTATATTTATATTTAAAAATGTAAATGGAGATGGGAAAGGATAACCGAAATATGTTTTGGGCAAATATTACACTTTTAATCTCGCACGTTTTTAATATCTTTATAATAAATTAATTAAAAATCTCTTCTACTATTGTTGAAATCATAAATTAAAGGGTGAAATTTTTAGTCTTTTAACCGCGACGTAGTGATTGAAAGTGTTTTATAAAAAATTCTCAAGTTTTTTTTTGTAGCACAAAAATAAGCAGAAACTCTTCTCTTATCAATTGTCGTCCACCCTGGAACCGCCTTTGTATTATTTCAGGATGGCATTGCATATTTCTTTTTGAAAGAATATTTCGGGATATACAATATGTGGCTTAGGAGCAATCGGATGAAAGATTTCATTACATTCAGTAAAAGAGGGTTGGAGAGAAGCACTGGCCGATATCATACTTTTTCGATTTTGTTTAAAACAACAAGTTGACGGTATACTTTGTGCAATATAAACAGATATAAAATTTCTTTATATAAAAGTTATGAGAGACTTGTTATTTTCAAATATAATGAGCCGCTTTAACACTGAGAATTGTTTAGGACGAATTTATAAGTTCTAAATATGAAAAGGGATTTAGGGTTCAACGAAATAGTTGAAACTGTTTCAAAAATATTCTACTTTATCACGACCTCAACTATTTAAGTGGCATGAAGCATTCAGTGAAAGTCGTGGTCTCAACGAAAACTTGCCTCATGCCACTCGTCCATCCACCATTACGATAATAAGGAAAATGTTAAAGAATCAGGGCTGGCAAATCGTCCTGTTCGCATTTGAGGGATAGCAAAAAACCTCAACATATCTTATGCATTCCCGTTAAACGATTGCGAATCGATCTACTTAATTATTGCTTGGAGGGTGTCATATTCCACTATACAATACTTATGTGTTTATGAGATTTTCTAAATACTTAAATTAAATTAATTATTTAAAATACCGAGAAATTTATTCAGTTGTTTTTAAATAGTTTTAAAAAAAAATTATTTATATATTTTTCTTTTACTCTTATTTTTCCTTTTTCATATTTCAAAACTCCGCCAAACCACTTCTGTTGGCGATGTTCATAAATATATTTACTGGTTCCGCATTAATGTCACCTCCCACACTTCATGTGTGCATGTGTGTAATGTCTGGTGGTACTCAAGTTCAGGGTTCAATTGCCGGTCACAGTATTATAGCACCACGATAGCACAAAGAGTAAATCGCATTATATGCAAAAGTAGCTCCATCTGCTTCCATTGCTATTATGGCGGTCCATTGTTGTTTTTGAAGTCATGCTTATTGTTGTTGTTGCATGCCCATTATATGCGGATTTAACAGTTCAGTGATGTCATTTAGTGGCTGCTGCAAGCATCGAATCGACCGTCCGATCAACATACCCAAAAGCGCGAACAACGGACAAAAAAACTACGCGACGGCAGAGAGTCTAGTAGTTGCAGACAGCAGCCGGAGTCGGGAATACTTGTGTCTCTATGTATATTTTCACACATGCACCCGCACGAATTACAGGCAAACTTAACTCAACTCGTGGCAGACATCGCAGTCACAAATGATTTTGAGTACGACTTATGGACATATGACTGGATATCAGCTTATCTCCCACGTCTGCTTTGCGCGTATGTATTATATGAGTCTACTCTGTATGCGCTCAACTTCGCTCAACTTCAATTTCATAGTCTACTTGATGGTGGCGGCGTCAATAATGGCGCGCTGATTTGCTCACGTGCAAATGTTGTAAGTCAAATTTTCGAGGCAACATATTGTCAGCGTAGTGTTTCCGTCTCAATGGCCGAGCCGCTTTGCTGGCGATCGGCGGCAGCATCAATTTCAGTTAAAGCTTTAGTGCTCAACTTACATGCAACTCTTATATTTACATGCAGACATGCAGATGTCACATATATGTATATATTTATATGTACTATACATTACATATACATTTTATGGTGTAGATAGTAGCCGTTCTACGTTATCTCTCGACTGCACACATTAAAAGGTATTTAATATGTGTTCTCTAGACTTACACTTTAAATGTTTGTCTGTGTGCTTTTATGGAAAATGTCAATCCTTTACTGGTGTCAGCCTTGTGATTGGCATATCATTTCGTTCTAGATGGAACTTTGGTTGATACACGTTTTATACTCAGGTAATATATGACAAAAGGAGACTAAAATCCGGAAGGGAATTTAATTAATAAATGCTGACTATCAAGAAAGCCAGTTTTTTTGGAAAGTCCATGTGCATGCGTTTCCTGTTTTGATGAAAAATTTTTATATCCGTGGCTATAATATTTTAGTAATACCCTAGTTTCGAGCCCGGAGGTTTTGGACTACGCCATCTATAAGAAAATATGGTTTAATGCAAGTTTGATATTATTGCAGTAAAAATGCTCCTCAATAACAAATTTTGTACTGTATTTTTCATTCATTCGTAGTAGTATAGCCTTTATAATACGAAAGAGGAATAAGGCGGTTATTCACTTTATTTCCACTGCCCAGGAAGTTTCTTCTATTGAATTCAATTCATTAAAGTTGTTGTTTCAAAATGCATTTTTGTAAAAGATTTCTCAACGTTGATCGGCAAAATGTCGTCCACATCAACATCCTCCAAATGAGGCAAGAAAAAGTCATTAAATATTTCCATAGCGATCCCATCGAATGTAACATTGTCATTTGCCATTTTGGAAACAAAATGGACTGATCATTCTCTCTGCTCACATAGTACAAGTAGTGACTCTTTGAAGATGTTGTTGCCACTTAACATTGGCTTATAGCTTATCATCATGTCAAATGCGATAATCTTATTATCCTGGTGTGGACGGCGGCCTAAGGGCCTTGTATTGAATGATCACGCCGATTGATGGTTGTTCGATTCCAATTCTTACTTATGCTGAATTTTTATATTCAATTTTCAATTGAACCACCAATTGGAATAAGGGAATAAAAGCCGTTTTTGACGAAATAGATTTTTACTCATATTAGCTCTTTTCAATCGTAAAACTACGCGTCAGGTTGAAAAAAAAAAAAAAAAAAAGGTCAAACGCCATTGTAATACTTCTTATTCTTCTTAATTGGCGTAGACATCGCATTGTAATACTAACGGCCAAAAAAAATTTAAGTTGAAATAAGGGAATAAATCATGGATTTATCTCTTTCTTCCAACTAACAACCTTTTGTCATACAATTAAAGATCATTTTAATATGACGTTTTTATTCACCTGAACCGTTAGTAATAACTGAATTTGATTGGCTGGTTAGCCGGCTACTTAGATCATCGCGATTTTGTTTTGTTTACCAGTTATTTAGTCGACACTTGACCTTGAATACAAACGTTTGTGGTGCGCATTGTTGTGATTATTTAAAAGAAGAAAGAACTATGTCAACTGAGAACCAATCATCTGATGATGAGATTAACATTCCAAAAAAGAAGTAAAGAGGGGTACGTAATTTTCACCTTTATAAAAAGAAAATACAAAAAAACACAGCGTATATTGGGTCAATCGTACACAAGTACAATCACAGGGAGGTTAGTAGAGGCAAAAAGCAATAAAGAACGCGATTGTAAATGCAAAAAAAGTGCACTCATCAGTTCAGTAATATAGATAGACCAGCAATAATGGATACAGTTTATAATGGACGACCCAAAAATGAGCAAGACACGTATCTTATTTCAATAAGGCTCGAACGCTCAAATATAGCCCGCCTATCGGACAATGAGAATAAAAAAAATCGTGAGAGTAGCTTTCATTATTTTGCCGTGAAAAATACCGAATAGATAAAAGTGTGTCGTGAAAAAAAATATATTCCGATTGACTTGACTTATCACCGAAGGTAAACCCAAAGAAGATCAGCGTAGTAAACATCGTAATCGAGGAAATGAAGCGAATGTTGCAATCGATCAACACATACGATCATTTCCCCTAGAACTAGCGCATTACAGCAACCGAGAGTTTTATTTTTTAGAGGCTAGCCTTAATGTAAAAATAATGTTTGAACTTTTTTCCAAGAACTGCTATAGGATTCCTATAGGACATATTTTAAATTAAATTTCGACTATAGATTCGGGCGGCCACAAGCCGACGTTTGCTCTGTCTGTGAAGAGCTTCTTCTTCTTCTTTACTGGCGTAGACACCGCTTACGCGATTATAGCGGAGTTAACAACAGCGCGCCAGTCGTTTCTTCTCTTCGCTACTTGGCGCCAATTGGATATTCCAAGCGAGGCCAGGTCCTTCTCCACTTGGTCCTTCCAACGGAGTGGAGGTCTTCCTCTTCCTCTGCTTCCCGCGGCGGGTACTGCGTCGAATACTTTCAGAGCTGGAGTGTTTTCAGAAATCCGGACAACATGACCTAGCCAGCGTAGCCGCTGTCTTTTAATGCGCTGAACTATATCAATGTCGTCGTATATCTCGTACAGCTCATCGTTCCATCGAATGCGATATTCGCCGTGGCCAACGCGCAAAGGACCATAAATCTTTCGCAGAACCTTTCTCTCGAAAAATCGCAACGTCGACTCATCCGTTGTTGACATCGTCCAAGCCTCTGCACCATATAGCAGGACGGGAATTATGAGTGACTTATAGAGTTTGGTTTTTGTTTGTCGAGAGAGGACTTTGCTTCTCAATTGCCTACTCAGTCCGAAGTAGCACCTGTTGGCAAGAGTTATCCTGCGTTGGATTTCTAGGCTGACATTGTTGGTGGTGTTTACGCTGGTTCCAAGATAGACGAAATTATCTACAACTTCAAAGTTATGACAGCCAGCAGTGACGTGAGTGCCAAGTCGCGAGTGCGACGACTGTTTGTTTGATGTCAGGAGATATTTCGTCTTGCCCTCGTTCACTGCCAGACCCATTTCTTTTGCTTCCTTGTTAAGTCTGGAGAAAGCAGAACTAACGGCGCGGGTGTTGAGGCCGATGATATCAATATCATCGGCATACGCCAGCAGTTGTACACTCTTATAGAAGATGGTACCTTCTCTGTTGATTTCTGCAGCTCGGACTATTTTCTCCAGAAGCAGGTTGAAAAAGTCGCACGATAAGGAATCGCCTTGTCTGAAACCTCGTTTGGTATCGAACGGCTCGGAGAGGTCCTTCCCGATTCTGACGGAGCTTTTCGTGTTGACCAACGTCAGCTTACACAGCCGTATTAGTTTTGCGGGGATAACAAATTCAGACATCGCGGCATAAAGGCAGCTCCTTTTCGTGCTGTCGAAAGCAGCTTTGAAATCGACGAAGAGGTGGTGTGTGTCGATTCTCCTTTCACGGGTCTTTTCCAAGATTTGGCGCATCGTGAATATCTGGTCGGTTGTTGATTTACCAGGTCTAAAGCCACACTGATAAGGTCCAATCAGTTTGTTGACGGTGGGCTTTAATCTTTCACACAATACACTCGACAGAACCTTATATGCGATGTTGAGGAGGCTAATCCCACGGTAGTTGGCGCAGATTGTGGGGTCTCCTTTTTTGTGGATTGGGCATAACACACTTAAATTCCAATCGTTGGGCATACTTTCGTCCGACCATATTTTGCAAAGAAACTGATGCATGCACCTTATCAGCTCTTCGCCGCCGTGTTTGAATAGCTCGGCCGGCAATCCATCGGCCCCTGCCGCTTTGTTGTTTTTCAGGCGGGCAATTGCTATTCGAACTTCTTCATGGTTGGGCAATAGAACGTCTGCTCCATCGTCATCGATTGGGGTATCGGATTCGATTTCTCCTGGTGTTGTGCGTTCACTGCCATTCAGCAGGCTGGAGAAGTGTTCCCTCCATAATTTAAGTATGCTCTGGGCATCGGTGGCTAGATCACCTTGGGGGGTTCTACAAGAGTATGCTCCGGTCTTGAAACCTTCTGTAATCCGCCGCATCTTTTGGTAGAATTTTCGAGCATTACCCCTGTCGGCCAGCTTATCAAGCTCTTCGTGCTCACGCATTTCGGCCTCTTTCTTTTTCTGTCTACAAATGCGTCTCGCTTCCCTCTTCAACTCTCGGTATCTATCCCATCCCGCACGTGTTGTGGTCGATCGTAACGGTGCGAGGTAGGCAGCCTGTTTTCTCTCCGCTGCAACACGGCACTCCTCGTCGTACCAGCTGTTCTTTTGCACTTTCCGAAAACCAATGGTTTCGGTTGCAGCTGTACGTAAGGAGTTTGAAATGCCGTCCCACAGTTCCCTTATACCGAGTTGTTACCGAGTGCTCTCAGAGAGCAGGAGTGCAAGCCGAGTAGAAAAACGCTCGGCTGTCTGTTGTGATTGCAGCTTCTCGACGTCGAACCATCCTTGTGTTTGTTGGCGTGCGTTTTTTGCTGCACAGAGGCGGGTGCGAATTTTGGCTGCAACAATATAGTGGTCCGAGTCGATGTTAGGACCTCGGAGCGCACGTACATCAAAAACACTGGAGACGTGTCTTCCGTCTATCATAACATGATCGATCTGGTTGGTGGTTTTTCGATCAGGAGACAGCCAGGTAGCTTGATGTATCTTCTTATGCTGGAATCTAGTACTACAGATAACCATATTTCGGGCCCCGGCGAAGTCGATCAGCCTCAGCCCATTTGGGGATGTTTCCTCGTGGAGGCTGAATTTACCGACCGTAGTGCCGAAGATACCTTCTTTGCCCACCCTGGCATTGAAGTTGCCAAGCACGATTTTGACATCGTGGCGGGGGCATCTCTCATAAGTGCGCTCCAAGCACTCATAAAAGGCATCTTTGGTCACATCGTCCTTCTCTTCCGTCGGGGCGTGGGCGCAAATCAGCGATATGTTTAAGAACCTCGCTTTGATGCGGATTGTGGCTAGACGTTCATTCTCCGGGGTGAATGATAGTACTCGGCGACGGAGTCTCTCTCCCACCACGAATCCAACACCAAACTTGCGCTCCTTTATATGGCCACTGTAGTAAATGTCACAAGGACCTACTCGTCTCTGTCCTTATCCCGTCCATCGCATTTCTTGGACGGCGGTGATGTCAGCCTTTATCTTTTCGAGGACATCTACCAGCTGGGCAGCGGCACCTTCCCAATTAAGGGACCGGACATTCCAGGTGCATGCCCTCAAATCATAGTCCTTATTTCGTTTGCCATGGTCGTCATCAAAAGGGGGGGCTCTCATCCGAGGCTGATTGTTGGTTTTCATTGGGTGTGTTTTTTTTACGTGGCGGGTCCCAAACCCAGCGCACAACCCTATGCAGGGGTGTTTCGCCTTCTCACTTTAGCTCGCCTTCAAACGGATGTTCTTAGGCTACCCAGAGGATACTTGGTCAAAGACCGGAAGTCGTGAGCTGCTTGAGTCATATGTAGAAGAATCGTTTCTGGCCACTCCCAAGTGAATGGCGATCAGAAAACTTTCCTCACTTGCGTGAACTTCTACACATGACTCCATCCTCCTGTGAAGAGCTAGAATCCAAAATAAAAGCTACTTCACTTACTGATAATGCAAAGAGAGTAGCTGTGGCTGAGAAAACGGTACATGTGAAACGAGCGAAGAAGTTTATTAATAAACAAAAAGAAATATTGACTTTATGCAATAAAAGAGACCATGTAGGCGCTATAGTTTTTGATTATATGCAGAACCTACCTTTGTCAAAGATTTCTGTTCAAGAAATGTTTTACTTAAGAAAACTATGACTGTACGTGTTTGCGTTCACGATTTAAAAACAAACGAGGCACATTTCTATACTTATCATGAGGGAGAAGCTAAACGAGGTTCGGATGAAGTTTGTAGTCTATTATGGATGATGATACAGAAAATGGATCCTAAAATCATAGAACTACACGTTTCTAGCGGTGCTTGCGGAGGGCAAAATAGGAACAACACTCTCATAAGGTTTTTTTGACCCCCGTATAAGTCAATCATTTTGATAAAATATATCAATACTTTCCCGTGCGAGGACATTCCTTTCTGCAATGTGATCGTTATTTTGAAACAGCCAAGAGACTTAGTAGAAAAAAAGATAGAATATACGTCCCAGCTCAGTACAACAACTTGATTTCAGAAGCTAAAAGTAGGGGATTTTTGGTTGAAGCCATTAATAATGAGAGCATATTGAATTTTAAAATAACATGGCAGCCGTTCTACAAGAAAACCTGCAAGTACATCTTTTAAAATATCAAAATATAAACATTTTGAGTACAATAGTGGTAATAAAGGTTACTTAACCTGTTCGAAATTCATTGACGGATTTGTAAAGACATCGTTTTTGCTCCGAAAATCAAGAACTACTCCTAAAATACCTGACGAAAAAGCATACCGGTCAAAACTACCCATAAACGAAAAAAATGAATGATGTGCGAAACATCACACCATATATTCCTGAAGAGAATAAGATGTTTTATGATTTGATTTTGACTTGGCCCACAACCACATTGGATGGTGCTGATATAGATGAGGATTAATACAATACCTTTTCTATGTTATTAATATAATAAATGCTAATATTCTTTAATATTTGTGTCTTTATTTTCATAAATTGGAAAAAGAAAATAATTCCAAGAATTTCAAACTACCCTAACTTTTGTTTTTCTTTACATAAAATATTTTTTACAGCATATTATCGGCAACAATGTTTACTACATTTCATTTTAAGATATCATGGGTATTTGATTTATACGTTGAGAGTAAGCCAGTTTTTTCTAATTATCTCAGTTCGAACTTTTTGTAACTATTCTCTTCTTCCAATTGGTGGTTCAATTGAAGGCTTAAGAATTCTTTCTTTCTTTTTCAACCGATTTTATGAAAAATGTTAATTTATATATTTAGAACTTTTTCCTATATATAATATTAATTTACCAAGAAAAATTAAGCAATAGGAACGGAAATTAATATGTCCGTTATATGGGTACTAGGAAAACGTATTGACGATTTTCATCCATTTTAACACTCAAATTCCATTATGTTCAAAAATACATTTTAATTATATATGTATGTCATATACGTATTGTTCAACCAGGAAGAACGGACATATTCATTATGTGTGGGCTAAAGGAATGTATGGGCCCATTTCGACCAATTTTACATCTTGTCAGAACATTGAAAATTTTCTCATAAAATTTTTGACAGAATCGGAATCTTCAAGTGTTCAAGACAACACATGTCATATTAAATGTTTACGTTGATCATTAGAAATCATGTCATTTGGCAGGTATGCATTTTATATGCATTTAACGTCGCTT
>JAPZAG010003195.1:0-12005 GCA_027475135.1 Bactrocera correcta | reverse complement strand
GTGTTTGTAGACTGCAGTAAGCCAACTTCAGTTCGTTAAAGAAAGTTTATTAACTTAAATATGTTAAACCAGTTATTTGAAGCATTTCGATATCAATTGCTTAATGCATATATACCAGAAAATCGACTTTATACCTAAATATGAGACTACGGAATTCTTCCAAATGTACTGTCGTTATGTCGCCATGGCTTTATATAAACTTCAATACGTTAAAGAAGGTTAATTAACTTAAATTTGTTAAACTAAAGATTTGAAGCATTTCGATATCGATTGCTAAATGAGTATATACAAGAAAATGGACTTGATACCTAAATATAAGATTACGGAATTCTTCTAAATGCACTGTCGTTATGCCGCCATGGCTTTATATCGACTTCATTACGTTAAAAAAGGTTAACTTACTTAAATATGTTAAACGAATGATTTCAAGCATTTCGATATCGATAGCTAAATGTGTATATACAAGAAAATCGACTTTTTACCTAAATATAAAATTATTGCAATACGGAATTCTTCTAAATGCACTGCCGTTATACCGTTAAGGCGTTATGTAGACTTCAGTATGCTAAAAAATGTTTATTAACTTAATATGTTAAACTAATGATTTGAAGCATTTCGATACCGATAGCTAAATGTGTATGTACAAGAAAATCGACTTTATACCTAATATAAGATTACGGAATTCTTCTAAATGCACTGCCGTTATGCCGCCATGGCTCTATATCACCTTTATTACGTTAAAGAAGGTTAACTAACTTAAATATGTTAAACTAATGATTTGAAGCATATCGATATCGATTGCTAAATGCGTATATACAACAAAATCGACTTAATACCTAAATATAAGATTACGGAACTCTTCCAAATGCACTGCCGTTATGCCGTTAAGGCTTTTGTAGACTTTAGTAAGGTAAAGAGGGTTAATTAGCTTAAATATGTTAAACTTATGATTTGAAGCATTTTGATATCGATTGCTAAATGTGTACATACAACAAAATCGACTTTATACCTAAATATAAGATTACGGAATTCTTCCAAATGCACTGCCGTTATGCCGTGAAACCTTTTGTAGACTTTAGTAAGACAAAGAGGGTTAATTAGCTTAACTATGTTAAACTAATGATTTGAAGCATTTCGATATCGATTGCTAAATGTGTATATGCAACAAAATCGACTTTATACCAAAATATAAGATTACGTTATTCTTCTAAATGCTTTGCCGTTATGCCGTTAAAACGTTTGTAGGCTTTAGTAAGATAAAGAGGGTTAATTAACTTAAATATGTCAAACTAATGATTTGAAGCATTTCTATATCGATTGCTAAATGAGTATATACAAGAAAATCGACTTTATACCTAAATATAAGATTACGTAATTCTTCTAAATGCTTTGCCGTTATGCCGTTAAGGCGTTTATAGACTTCAGTAAGATAGAGAGGGTTAATTAGCTTAAATATGTTAAACTAATGATTTGAAGCATTTCGATATCGATTGCTAAATGTGTATATACAACAAAATTGACTTTATACCTTAATATAAGATTACGAAATTCTTCTAAATGAATTGCCGTTATGCCGTTAAAACGTTTGTAGACTTCAGTGGGTTAAAGTAGGTTTGTTAATTTAAAATATGTTAAACTATTGATTTGAAGCATTTCGATTTCGATTGCTAAATGAGTATATACAAGAAAATGGACTTTATACCTAAATATAAGATTACGGAACTCTTCTAAATTCCTTGCCGTTATGCCGTTAAGGCGTTTGTAGACTTCAGTAAGATAGAGAGGGTTAATTAACTTAAATATATTAAACCAATGATTTAAGGCATTTCGATAGCGATTGCTAAATGTGTATATACAAGAAAATCGACTTTATACCTAAATATATGATAACGTTAAAGCGTTTGTAGACTTCAGTAAGATATAGGGGGTTAATTAACTTAAATATGTTAAATCGACTTTACACCTAATATAAGATTACGGAATTCTTCTAAATGCACTGCCGTTATGCCGCCATGGCTTTAAGCCAACTTCCGTTCGTTAAAGAATGTTTATTAACTTAAATATGTTAAACTAATGATTTGAAACATTTCGATATTGATTGCTTAATGCGTATATACAACAAAATCGGCTTTATACCTAAATATAAGATTACGGAATTCTTCTAAATGCACTGTCGTTATACCGCCATGGCTCTATATCACCTTCATTACGTTAAAGAAGGTTAACCAACTTAAATATGTTAAACGAATGATTTGAAGCATTTCGATATCGATAGCTAAATGTGTGTATACAAGAAAATCGACTCTTTACCTAAATATAAGATTGCGGAATTTTTCCAAATGCACTGCCCTTCTACCGTTTTGGTTTTATGTAAACTTCAGTAAGATAAAGAAGATTAATTAACTTAAATATGTTAAAATAAGGATTTAAAGCATTTCGATATCGATTGCTAAATGTGTATATACAACAAAATCGACCTTATACCTAAATATAAGAATACGGAATTCTTCCAAATCTACTGTCGTTATGCCGCCATGGCTTTATATCAACTTCAATACGTTAAAGAAGGTTAATTAACTAAAATATGTTAAACTAATGATTTGAAGCATTTCGATATCGATTGCTTAATGCGTATATACAACAAAATCGGCTTTTTACCTAAATATAAGATTACGGAATTCTTCTAAATGCACTGTCGTTATGCCGCCATGGCTCTATATCACCTTCATTACGTTAAAGAAGGTTAACTAACTTAAGTATGTTAAACGAATGATTTGAAGCATTTCGATATCGATAGCTAAATGTGTATATACAAGAAAATCGACTCTTTACCTAAATATAAGATTACGGAATTTTTCCAAATGCACTGCCCTTATACCGTTTTGGCTTTATGTAAACTTCAGTAAGATAAAGAAGGTAAATTAACTTAAATATGTTAAACTAATGATTTAAAGCATTTCGATATCGAATGCTAAATGTGTATATTCAACAAAATCGACTTTATACCTAAATATAAGATTACGGAATTCTTCTAAATGCACTGTCGTTATGCCGCCATGGCTTTATATCACCTTCAATACGTTAAAGAAGGTTAATTAACTTAAATATGTTAAACTAATGATTTAAAGCATTTCGATATCGAATGCTAAATGTGTATATACAAGAAAATCAACTTTATACATAAATATAAGACTACGGAATTCCTCCAAATGTATTTTCGTTATGCTGCCATGGCTTTACATCAACTTCAATACGTTAAAGAAGGTTAATTAACTTAAATATGTTAAACTAATGATTTGAAGCATTTCGATATCGATTGCTAAATGTGTATATTCAACAAAATCAATTTTATACATAAAAACAAGACTACGGAATTCTTCCAAATATATTGTCGTTATGCTGCGATGGCTTTACATCAACTTCAATACGTTAAACAAGGTTAATTAACATAAATATAAGTTAATCAGCCTTAACGGCATAACGGCATATTTAGGAATAAAGTCGATTTTGTTGTATATACTCATTTAGCAATCGATATCGAAATGCTTCAAATCATTCGTTTAACATACTTAAGTTAGTTAACCTCCTTTAACGTAATGAAGGTGATATAAAGCCATGGCGGCATAACGACAGTACATTTGGAAGAATTTCGTAATCTTATATTTAGGTATAAAGAAGATTTTCTTGTATATATGAATTTAGCAATCGATTTCGAAAATCTTCAAATCATTAGTTTAACATACTTAAGTCAATAAACCTTCGTTAACGAACAGAAGTTAACATGAAGCCATAACTGCATAACGGCAGTGCATTTAAAAGAATTCCGTAATCTTATATTTAGGTATAAAGTCGATTTTCTTGTATATACACATATAGCAATCGATATCAAAATGCCTCAAATCATTAGTTTAAAATATTTAAGTTAATTAACCCTCTTTATCTTACTGAAGTCTTCAAACGCCTTAACGGCATAAAGGCAATGCATGTAGAAGAATTCCGTAATCTTATATTTAGGTATAAAGTCGATTTTCTTCTTAATACTCATTTGGCAATCGATATCGAAAGCTGGCGGCATAACGGCAGTGCATGTAGAAGAAATCCGTAATCTTATATTTAAGTATTAAGTCGAATTTGTTGTATATATGCATTTAGCAATCGATTTCGAAAATCTTTAAATAATTAGTTTAACATATTTAAGTTAATTAACCCACTTTATCTTACTCAAGTCTGCAAACGCCTTAACGGCATAACGGCAGTGCATTTGAAGAATTCCGTACTCTTATATTTAGGTATAAAGTCGATTTTTTTGTATATATGCATTTAGCAATCGATTTCGAAAATCTTCAAAACATTAGTTTAACATATTTAAGTTAATTATCCTTCTATAACATATTGAAGTTGATAAAAAGCCATGGCGGCATAGCGACAGTACATTTGCAAGAATTCCGTAAACTTATATTTAGGTAGAAAGTCGATTTTCTTATATATATGCATTAAGCAATCGATTTCAAAATGCTTCAAATAACTGGTGTAACATATCTAAGTTAATAAACCTTCTTAAACGCACTGAAGTTAAAATGAAGCCATAACGGCATAACGGCAGTGCATTTAGAAGAATTCCGTTATCTTATATTTCGGTATAAAGTCGATTTTCTTGTATATACACATTTAGCAATCGATATCGAAATGCTTCAAATCATCAGTTTAACATATTTAAGTTAATTAACCCTCTTTATCTTACTGAAGTCGACAAACGCCTTAACGGCATAACGGCAAAGCATTTAGAAGAATTACGTAATCTTATATTTAGGTATTAAGTCGATTTTCTTGTATATACTCATTTAGCAATCGATATCGAAATGCCTTAAATCATTAATTTAACATATTTAAGTTAACGAACCTACTTTGACGCACTGAAGTTAACACAAAGCCATGGCGGCATAACGGCAGTGCATGTAGAAGAATTCCTTAATCTTATATTTAGGTATAATTTCGAATTTTTTGTATATACACATTTAGCAATCGATATCGAAATGCTTCAAATCATTAGTTTAACAAATTTAAGTTAATTAACCTTCTTTAACGTATTGAAGTTGATATAAAGCCATGGCGGCATAACGCCAGTACATTTGGAAGAATTCCGTAATCTTATATTTAGGTATAAAGTCGATTTTGTTGTATATATGCATTTAGCAGTCGATTTCGAAAATCTTCAAATCATTAGTTTAACATATTTAAGTTAATTAACCTTCTTTAACGTATTGAAGGTGATATAAAGCCATGGCGACATAACGACAGTACACTTGATAGAATCCCGTAATCTTATATTTAGGTATGAAGTCGATTTTCTTGTATATACTCATTTAGCAATCGATATCGAAATGCTTCAAATCACTAGCTTAACATATTTAAGTTAGCAAACCTACTTTAACGCACTGAAGTTTACACAAAGCCATGGCGGCATAACATCTTATATTTAGGTATAAATTCGATTTTTTTGTATATACACATTTAGCAATCGATATCGAAATGCTTCAAATCATTAGTTTAACATATTAAGTTAATAATCACTTTTTAGCTTAATGAGGTCTACATAAAGCCCTAACGGTATAACGGCAGTACATTTAGAAGAACTCCGTAATATTATAATTTTATATTTAGGTATAAAGTGGATTTTATTTTATTTACACATTTAGCAGTCGATATCGATATGCTTCAAACCATTAGTTTAACATATCTAAAATAATTAACCTTCTTTAACGTATTGAAGTTGATACAAACCATGGCGGCGTAACGAAAGTACATTTGGAAGAATTCCGTAATCTTATATTTAGGTATAAAGTCGATTTTCTTCTATATATGCATTAAGCAATCGATATCGAAATGCCTCAAATAACTGGTTTAACATATTTGAGTTAATAAACCTTCTTTAACTAACTGAAGTTAACATAAGGCCATGGCGGAATAACGGCAGTGCATTTGAAAGAATTCCGTTATCCTATATTTAAGTATAAAGTCAAGTTTCTTGTACTAGCACATTTAGCAATCGATATCGAAATGCTTCAAATCATTAGTTTAACATATTTAAGTTAATAAACCTTCTTTAACGCACTGAAGTCTACATAAAGCCTTAACGGCATAACGGCGGTGCATTTAGAAGAACTCAGTTATCTTATATTTAGGTATAAATTCGATTTTCTTGTATATACACATTTAGCAAGCGAAATCGAAATGCTTCAAATCCTTAGTTTAACATATGTAAGTTAATTAACCTTCTCTAACGTATTGAAGTTGATAAAGAGCCATGGCGGCATAACGACAGTACATTTGGAAGAATTCCGTAGTCTTATATTTAGGTATAAAGTCGATTTTCTTGTATATATGCATTTAGCAATCGATCTCGAAAATCTTCAAAACATTAGTTTAACATATTTAAGTAAATTAACCTTCTTTAACGAACAGAAGTTAACATAAAGCCATAACGGCATAACAGCAGTGCATTTAGAAGAATTCCGTAAACTTATATTTAGGTCGAAAGTCGATTTTCTTGTATATATGCATTAAGCAATCGATTTCAAAATGCTTCAAATAACTGGTGTAACATATCTAAGTTTATAAACCTTCTTCAACGAACTGAAGTTAAAATGAAGCCATAACGGCATAACGGCAGTGCATTTAGAATAATTCCGTAATCTTACACTTAGGTATAAAGTCGATTTTCTTGTATATACACATTTAGCAATCGATATCGAAATGCATCAAATCATTAGTTTAACATATTTAAGCTAATTAACCCTCTTTATCTTACTGAAGTCTACAAACGCCTTAACGGCATAGCGGCAAAGCATTTAGAAGAATTACGTAATCTTATATTTAGGTATTAAGTCGATTTTCTTGTATATACTCATTTAGCAATCGATATCGAAATGCTTCAAATCATTAGTATAACAAATTTAAGTTAATTAACCTTCTTTAACGTATTGAAGTTGATATAAAGCCATGGCGGCATAACGACAGTACATTTGGAAGAATTCCGTAATCTTATATTTAGGTATAAAGTCGATTTTGTTGTATATATGCATTTAGCAGAAGATTTCGAAAATCTTCAAATCATTAGTTTAACATATTTAAGTTAATTAACCTTCTTTAACGTATTGAAGTTGATATAAAGCCATGGCGGCATAACGACAGTACATTTGGAAGAATTCCGTAATCTTATATTTAGGTATAAAGTCGATTTTGTTGTATATATGCATTTAGCAGAAGATTTCGAAAATCTTCAAATCATTAGTTTAACAAATTTAAGTTAATTAACCTTCTTTAACGTATTGAAGTTGATATAAAGCCATGGCGGCATAACGACAGTACATTTGGAAGAATTCCGTAGTCTTATATTTAGGTATAAAGTCGATTTTCTTGTATATACACATTTAGCAATCGATATCGAAATGCTTCAAATCATTAGTTTAACATATTAAAGTTAATTTACCATCTTTATCGTATTGAAGGTGAAATAAAGCCATGGCGCCATAACGACAGTAATTTGGAAGAGTTCCGTAATCTTATATTTAGGTATAAAGTCGATTTTCTTGTATATACACATTTAGCAATCGATATCGAAATGCTTCAAATCATTAGTTTAACATATTAAAGTTAATTAACCATCTTTAACGTATTGATGGTGAAATAAAGCCATGGCGCCATAACGACAGTAATTTGGAAGAATTCCATAATCTTATATTTAGGTATAAAGTCGATTTTCTTGTATATATGCATTAAGCAATCGATATCGAAATGCTTCAAATAACAGGTTTAACATATTTGAGTTAATAAACCTTCTTTAACTAACTGAAGTTAACATAAGGCCATGGCGGAATAACGGCAGTGCATTTGGTAGAATTCCGTTATCCTATGTTTAGGTATAAAGTCAAGTTTCTTGTACTAGCACATTAAGCAATCGATATCGAAATGCTTCAAATCATTAGTTTAACATATATAAGTAAAATTACCTTCTTTAACCTACCGAAGGTGACAGAAGCCATGGCGGTATAACTGCACTGCATTTAGAAGAATTCCCCAATTTTATATTTAGGTATAAATTCGACTTTCTTGTATATGCATTTAGCAATCGATAGCGAAAACCTTCAAATCATTAGTTTTACATATTTAAGTTAATAAAACTTCTTTAACGCACTGAAGCTTACATTAAGCCTTAACGGTATAACTGCACTGCATTTAGAAGAATTCCGTTATCTTATATTTAGGTATAAATTTGACTTTCTTGTATATACTCATTTAGCAAGCGATGCCAAAATGCTTCAAACCATTAGTTTAACATATTTAAAATAATTAAACTTCTTTAACGTATTGAAGTTGATACAAAGCCATGGCGGCATAACGACAGTACATTTGGAAGAATTCCGTAATCTTATATTTAGGTATAAAGTCGATTTTCTTGTATATCGCATTCAGCAATCGATATCGAAATGCTTCAAATCATTAGTTTAACATATTAAAGTTAATAAAACTTCTTTAACGCACTGAAGTCTACATAAAGCCTTAACGGCATAAGGGCGGTGCATTTAGAAGAATTCAGTTATCTTATATTTAGGTATAAATTCGATTTTCTTGTATATACACATTTAGCAAGCGATATCGAAATGCTTCAAATCCTTAGTTTAACATATTTAAGTTAATTAACCTTCTTTAACGTATTGAAGTTGATAAAGAGCCATGGCGGCATAACGACAGTACATTTGGAAGAATTCCGTAGTCTTATATTTAGGTATAAATTCGATTTTCTTGTATATATGCATTAAGCAATCGATATCGAAATGCTTCAAATAACTGGTTTAACATATTTAAGTTAATAAACCTTCTTTAACGAACTGAAGTTAATATAAAGCCATAACGGCATAACGGCAGTGCATTTTGAAGAATTACGTAATCTTATATTTAGGTATGAATTCTATTTTCTACTATATACTCATTCAGCAATCGATATCGAAATGCGTCAAATCTTTAGTTTAACATATTTTAGTTAATAAAGCTTCTTTAACGCCTGAAGTTAACATAAAGCCATGGCGCCATAACGGCAGTGCATGTAGAAGAATTCCGTAATCTTATATTTAGGTATGTAGTCGATTTTCTTGGATTTACACATTTAGCAATCGATATCGAAAATCTTCAAATAGCTGGTTTAGCATATTTAGGTTAATTAACCTTCTTTATCGTACTGAAGTTTAAATAAAGCCATAACGGCATAATGGCAGTATATTTGGGTGAATTCCGTAATCTTTTATTTACGTATAAAATCGATTTTCTTGTATATGCACATTAAGCAATCGATATCGAAATGTTTCAACTCATTAGTTTAACATATTTAAGTTAATAAACCTTCTTTAACGATCTGAAGTTGGCATAACGGCAGTGGATGTAGAAGAATTCCGTAATCTTATATTTAGGTATAAAGTCGATTTTCTTGTATATACACATTGAGCTATCGATATCGAAATGCTTTAAATCATTTGTTTAACATTATAAGTTAATAAACATTTTTTAGCTTACTGAAGTCTACATAAAGCCTTAACGGTATAACGGCAGTACATTTAGAAGAATTCCGTAATGTTATAATTTTATATTTTGGCATAAGGTCGACTTTCTTGTATTTGCACATTTAGCAATCGATATCGAATTGCTTCAAACCATTAGTATAACATATTTAAAATAATTAACCTATTTTAACGTTTTGAAGGTGATACAAAGCCATGGCGGCATAACGACAGTACATTTGGAAGAATTCCGTAATCTTATATTTAGGTATAAAGTCGATTTTCTTGTATATACACATTTAGCAATCGATATCGAAATGCTTCAAATCATAAGTTTAACATATTTAAGTTAATTAATCCTCTTTGTCTTACTGAAGTGTACAAAAGCCTTAACAGCATAACGGCAGTGCTTTTGGAAGAGCTCCGTAACCTTATATTTAGTTATAAAGTCGATTTTGTTGTATATACGTATTTAGCAATCGATAACGAAATGCCTCAGGTCATTAGTTTAACATATTTAAGTTAACATATTTAAGTAAACATATTTAAGTTAATTAACCTTCTTTATCTTACTGAAGTTTACATAAAGCCATAACGGTATAACGGCAGTGGATTTGGAAGAATTCCGTAAACTTATACTTAGGTATAAAGCCGAATTTGTTTTATATACACATTTAGCTATCGATATCGAGATGCTCCAATTCATTAGTTTAACATATTTAAGTTAATAAACCTTCTTTAAAGAACTGAGGTTGGCATAAAGACATGGCGGCATAACGGCAGTGCATTTAGAAGAATTCTGTAATCTTATGTTTTGGTATAAAGTCGATTTTCTTGTATATACACATTTAGCAATCGATATCGAAATGCTTCAAATCATTAGTTTAACATATTTAAGTTAATAAACGTTCTTTAACGCACTGACGTCTACATAAAGCCTTAGCGGTATAACTGCTGTGCATTCAGAAGAATTCCGTAATTTTCTATTTAGGTATAAAGTCAATTTTCTTGTATTTACATATTAAGGAATCGATATCGAAATGCTTCAAATCATTAGATTAACAAATTTAAGCTAATTAACCCTCTCTATCTTACTGAAGTCTACATAAAGCCTTAACGGCATAACGGCAATGCATATAGAAGAATTCCGTAATCTTTTATTTAGGTATAAAGTCGATTTTCTTGTATATACTCATTTAGCAATCGATATCGAGATGCTCCAACTCATTAGTTTAACATATTTAAATTAATAAACCTTCTTTAACGAACTGAGGTTGGCATAAAGCCATGGCGGCATAACGGCAGTGCATTTAGAAGAATTCTGTAATCTTATGTTTTGGTATAAAGTCGATTTTCTTGTATATACACATTTAGCAATCGATATCGAAATGCTTCAAATCACTAGTTTAACAGATTTAAGTTAATAAACGTTCTTTAACGCACTGAAGTCTACATAAAGATTTAACGGTATAACGGCAGTGCATTTAGAAGAATTCCGTTATCTTATATTTAGGTATAAATACGATTTTCTTGTATATACACATTTAGCAAGCGATATCGAAATGCCTCAAATCATTAGTTTAACTTACTTAAGTTAATTAACCTTCTTTATCCTACTGAAGTTTACATAAAGCCGGTATAAAGGCAGTGCATTTGGAAGAATTCCGTAATCTTATATTTAGGTATAATGTCGATTTTGTTGTATGTACACATTTAGCCATCGATATCGAGATTCTTCAACTCATTAGCTTAACATATTTAAGTTAATAAACTTTCTTTAACGATCTGAATTCGGCATATAGCCACGGCGGTATTACGGCAGTGCATGTAGAAGGATTTCGCAATCTTTTATTTAGGTATAAAGTCGATTTTCTTTTATATACACATTTAGATATCGATATCAAAATGCTTCAAATAATTAGTTTAACATATTAAATTAATAAACATTTTTTAGCTTACTGAAGTCTACATAAAGATTTAACGGTATAACGGCAGTGCATTTAGAAGAATTCCGTTATCTTATATTTAGGTATAAATACGATTTTCTTGTATATACACATTTAGCAAGCGATATCGAAATGCCTCAAATCATTAGTTTAACTTACTTAAGTTAATTAACCTTATTTATCCTACTGAAGTTTACATAAAGCCGGTATAAAGGCAGTGCATTTGGAAGAATTCCGTAATCTTATATTTAGGTATAAAGTCGATTTTGTTGTATATACACATTTAGCAATCGATATCGAGATGCTTCAACTCATTAGCTTAACATATTTAAGTTAATAAACCGTCTTTAACGATCTGAATTTGGCATATAGCCACGGCGGTATTACGGCAGTGCATGTAGAAGGATTTCGTAATCTTTTATTTAGGTATAAAGTCGATTTTCTTGTACTTACACATTTAGAATCGATATCGAAAATCATCAAATCATTAGTTTAACATATTAATTAA
>JAPZAG010003194.1:0-12010 GCA_027475135.1 Bactrocera correcta | reverse complement strand
TTGTGGAGGTTTGTTAAAACCATTTCATTGACCATGAATATGCGAGTTTTGCTGCAAAACGATAGAACTGCGGAGGTTTTTCAAAAGAGCTGCTGCGAATCGGAAATGGATAAGTGGATTAATATCGATTCCAACTACGATTTGCCAATTCACATCTAATAAATATGAACTAAACAGTTTTGTATATCCAAATATTGCTCAAAATTATGGTAACTACGATTGGTTAAGCACGCGAGTTGTGGTTATTGAACCGTGTTTTTAAGGCTCGGTCAATAACGATGAATATTGAACTTTAGTTCAAATATTCTTATTAACACTAAACTTCGGTTTGGTGTATCGCTAAAAGAAAATCACGACTTGTCGGATTAACCGTCAGAATTCTTCTGTTCATTTATTTCCAATATTTTCTTAAGCTAAGTTCTATTTTCTGATACAAAATACATTATTTCTTTTCTTATTATTATTTTGGCGCAACCACTTGTAGTTGCGACAATATTTGTCAAGTGGCCTACTTCTCACATTACATCAATTGCATTCCCTCAAATATTTATGTTGCACTATTTATTGTGACGTTAATTGCTATCGCAATATTCGTTTGAACATATTAAATGTGCAGCGGAAATGCAATGTGATCCAATGTAAGTGCCCTGGTTTGTTTCGAAATATGATATGCATATTTCGTGTGGTCGCAATATTGTTGCGGTAACAAAAAAGGGAAAATATTTAAGTAGACCAATTAATTCTAAGTGTTTTGGGGTAGGTTGTTAACGTTGACGTCGGCATTATTTCTTTGTTGCAGTTCTTATGAATTGCAGTTGCATTCATATCGGTCATGCCGATAGTGGTTGGCATCGACGTCGACGTAACTCCTCCCCCCCTTGATTGAGCTCTCTCCTGGGAGATCACATTAGTAATTTTGAAATTCTTTCTCTTGTTTTTACAATAAATGATTATCGAAAGACTGACTATAATTACAATTGATATTGTATATATGCTTATATGTATGTATTGTTGTCGTTTTTGATATTTAACTTCATCTATAAAGTTTATATTTTCTATTTGTTGTAATATAATATCATCAAATATAAGTTTCTTATTTATATCTTTAATGTTGTCTATATCGCTTGCTAATACAATGCTACTTTTAATTATTTTACTTTTTGTTGAAAATGTTTTATTATTAATTGTTATGCTACAATTGTAAAAATGTATTAAATAGTTTCCGCTTAAGGGAGAGCTGTTGTTTATAATGCAGTCACTTTCTACACTAGTATTTTTAGTATTCTTTACAAATATAATTCCTTCGTTAATGTTTATAATTTCGGAGGCGTTATTAAAAATTTTCATACAGTTTCTTTTTATCAAACAATTATTAATTGGCTTAAGACGTTGTAAATCTATATTATCATTAAATTCGTACAATTCATTGTTATATCTTAGTGCATATACTTGTTGAAACATTAACTCAAAGTTGCTTATATCTCCTAACGGCAATATTATAGATGTGTGTAGTGTTATTATTTCTGTTGGAATTTTGATAGCGAAAATAATGTTATGGTTTTTGTCTGTAAGGGATCCTAATTTTATTTTTTTCAATTTTTGTGAGTCTAAGTTGTATTTTGTTATTTCTTGGTCGGTTATCATGTTGCTATGTAAAATTCCTAAACCACTTGCTGCTATATTGTCTTGTATGTGTTCTACATTGTCCTGTAATATTTTCAGTTTTAGAGAAAAGTCGAGGTATAAAATTTCGTCTTGGGTCCTTTTACTTATGCTCCCTATGGAGTTTAGTTTTGCAGATATCATATCCCTATCGTTATGCATAAGTCTTTTTAATTCAAGAAACGTTTTATTGAAATTAGTATTAATATCTATTTGTTTGTTTATTGTTTCGATAGCCTTGTGGTTGTTTGTGTCGATGATGTTGAGGTGTTGTTCAAGGTCTTGTCTATCATTGTCGTCCATGGTACCGTAAAGCCATTTTTGTACAGTTCCTACAGCATTTAGTAGGCCTCTTTTTTGTCTGTGGGGTGTGATAGTATTTATCTTGCTTCTAATAAATTTAATTTGCATGTTTAGTATTGCTTGTCCTACTTGCAGATTTGCCGATTTTATATTAGATTCTATTTCATTAAGTAAATTTGATATTTCTAGTGGATTTATAACGTGTAGTATTGTTACATATGACTTAACTATATCTGCATCGCCTGTTTGTATTTCTATATATCCTTTGTTGCTTTCTATTTTATCTATTGTTACTTGTCCCAGCCCCAGGGTCCAAATTGCTGTCAGGATCAAAAGTTTCAGGATCCATTGCCCCTGCAAATTTGTATTTCCGTTTAACGTTGTTTAAATGTATATCGTTTAGATTTGTTTTTATAAACTTCGGTTGTTCCTTATGCCTAACGCTTTTGTAATTCTTTACGTAACCTATATTTCTTTCTTCTACATAGTGTTCTCTGTTTTCGTTACTCTTATTTATTCGCTTAGATTTTTCTTTGAATATTCTGTCATAAATTGTGCTCTTGTTACACTTACCTTCCTCAATATTTATGGGTTTTTCTTTTGTAACTGAGTGGTAGCTGTTATTATACCATTCTATAGCTTTGCTCATTTTATTTGTTATACTGGAGTTTTTATTTTCTATACCTAATACTCTAATTTTTTCTCCTAGTGTATTGTGTAGGCGTTCTACATCAGAATTGCCGGTATGGTTATTTGGTTTAACGAGATGTAGTTCAATATTTTCGTTTCTGAGGAAATCTTTAATATTAATGCTTTTAAATTCGTTATCAGCAATAATTTTTTTTAAAATGTCCTCTTTGCGACTTATATTGGTTTATTTTTTCGATTATAGTTTGGCTGGTCCTATCTTCAAGAAAAAATGCTGTGGCGAATTTAGAAAACCTGTCTATAAAAGTTAGAAAATTCGCTTTTGAATTAGTGTAGCAGTCCATGTGAATTATTTCTTTGCAATCTTTCGGTGTTTCCGTTAAATTAAATTTTGCTCTTATAGGTCGCCTATCATATTTGACTCTGTTGCATGTATCGCAGTTGTTTACGAATTTGTGTACCAGTTTTTTCAAATTTGGGAAGTAGATATGTCTTTTAACTCCTTCGTAGTTCTCCGATATTCCTGTGTGTCCTGTTTCAAACTTGTGATAATTTTGGATATGTCTGTAGGCTTCTTCTTCGCTATTTATATCTTTAGCGTGATATGAACATTTAACAAATTTAATGTTGTCGAATCCATCAAATAACTCGATGATTTTTTGTTGTAATTTATTATATTCATGGTCGTTAACTTCGCTGTATATGCCAATTTTGCCTGAAGTGATATGTCTTCTGAGGATATCAGAAATATTGTTGTCGAGATCTACTGGTGTTACGTATATTTTTTTATTGTTGTGTTTTATTTCGAACTCCAATTGTTTGCTATCTGTTAAAATTATCTGAATTTTAAACCGATTGACTATGGTGTCCAAAATGGGTATATGGTTGTTCAATTGCTCCTCCTGAGAGTGTATTGTATTTACATCGTTTTCGTCTAAATTATTTTCTAAAGATAGATTGCTACCTGTTTCCATAAAATTTATTAAATTGGTGTTATTATTGATTCTGCTAAGGAAATCTGCTACTTTGTTTTCCTTTCCTTTTATATAATTTACGTTCATGTTGTATTCTCCTAATTTTATTATCCATCTTTGTAGTCTAGGATTTATATCTTTACAATGAGCCTTCGTGTATAGCCATTTTAATGGTTGATGATCTGTTAATAAATCAAATTGGACGCCATATAAGTAAGGCCGGAAGTAGTTTGTGGCCCAAACGATTGCTAACAACTCCTTTTCTGTTGTAGAATATCTACGTTCGTGGTCGTTGAGTGTTCTACTCGCATAACATACAGGATGTTCATTTTGTTGTAATACGGCACCGATTGCGAAATTGCTTGCATCAGTAGTTAATGTAAATTTCTTTTTGAAATCTGGATAACTTAGTACTGGAGCTTCTGTCATTATTTGTTTTAATTTTTGAAATGAGTTTATATATGTAGAGTCGTTAATATTAATTTTGACATTTTTCTTTAGAAAATTTGTCATAGGTTGTGCTACTTTCGCGTAGTCTTTTATAAATTTCCGATAGTATCCCGTAGCTCCTAGAAAAGACTTTATTTGTCTTGTTGTTTTTGGTAATTTTAAATCTTGTATTTTATTTATTTTCTCGAAATTCGGTTTAACTCCTTCAGGTGTTAAAACGTGGCCTAGAAATTGTGTTTCTTTGGCACAAAAATTGCACTTGTCAAATTGTACCTTAAGGTTATGCTTCTTTAGTGCATTGAAAATTTTTGTTAAGCTTTGTATATGCTCTTCTAATGTTGTACTGAAAACGAGAATGTCATCCATGTATACTACGCATATTTTATTTATGTATTCTCTAAGAACACAATTCATCAGCCTTTGGAAGGTTGATGGAGCGTTTTTGAGGCCGAATGGCATTCTAACGTATTCGTAATGACCAAAAGGGGTGGAAAACGCGGTTTTCTTTCTATCTTCCTCTTTTACTAAGATTTGGTGGAATCCTTTTGCGAGATCGAGTGTCGTAAAGTATACAGCTCTTCCTAATTTATCTAATATATTATCAATGTTTGGGATTGGGAATTTGTCATCGATTGTGATATCATTTAGTTTTCTGTAGTCTATCACGATCCGCCATTTCTTTGTTTGGGAGTTATCTGATTTTTTTGGCACTATCCATAAAGGACTATTGTAAGGGGAATTACTATTTCTTATGATTCCTTGTTTTAACATTTCTTTAATTTGTTTAGTTATCTCTTCTTCGTGTATCTGTGGGTATCTGTAAATTTTCGAATATACTGGAGTGTCTGTCGTGGTCACTATCTCGTGTTCAATAGCTGATGTACTAGTAAGGTCATCTCCTTCTTTATAAAATAGGTTCTTGTAATTTTTTATTAACTTACTAACTAAGAATTTCTCTTCTTTATTTAGATTTGTTGTAAATTGCTCAATTGGTAAGTCCCTATTTTCCGTACTTTCTAATTGATAAATTTCATTAAAATTATATGGGCAAGAATTCATAAATTTTATCACTTCGTTATTAATTGTTAAGGTATCGTTTCTCATATCAATAACTGCTTGTAATGGTTTTAGTATGTTTTGCCCGAGGATTGCATCGAATCCTTTATTATGTAAATCAGTTAATTTCCATGACATATTTGCGTCAAAATTAAATTCGAGGGGTAAACTTGTTATTATTTCCCATTTGATTAGTGCTTCACTATTAAATGACCGGATTTTTATTGAGTTATTTAATAGTATTCTGTCATACTTCATTAATTTTCTATTGTCGATAAGGGACGTAGTAGAGCCTGAGTCGATTAGACATGTAATCTTTTCATTTTTTATTGTTAATTCTACTAACGGAAGGTAGTTTTGGTATGGTCCAAGGGAAAATTTACTTCTTGGTTTATATGGTCTACTTCCATTGGAATTTCATTCCTATAGTTGGTACTTCTTTCACCGTTATAATTGTTATGGTTTTGGTAAGTCCGTCTGAATGAGCTTGCTGTGTTATTACTTTGGTTTTGATTATTGAAACGATTACTGTTTAATCGTGTTTGTTCTGTATTTCCTTGTCTAGGATTCGTCCTTGTTCTTTCGTTGTTGAATTTATTATTAGAATTGTTAAAATTATAAAACCTATTATTTGTTTGGTTATGGTCCCCAGGTCTTTGATTGTTTATTTTATTTCCTACTTGACCATAATAGCTTCTATTAGTAAGTCCTGTTTCTTCTAATACGTAAAATGCTTCCCTTAATGAGTTAATGTTCCTACCGTAAATTATTGCCGATAAATGAGGCGGAATATTATTTAAAAATGTTTTTAATATTAATGACTCGTTAGTCTTAGGAGAAAATTCTGTCGGCTTATTTTCGTCTAAATTATATTTTGAGTTAAGCTTATCTAATATGTTTTTTAAGTTGTAATAATAATGACTTACATTATACTGCCTGGTTGTGATGGCCTGGTGAAAGAGTTGGTGGTAGCTTTCCCTTATTCCGAAGTTCCGTATCAGTTCTGTCTTCACTTCGTCCCACGATGAGTCTCTGTTTAGTGTCCGTATTGTCTGGAGCGCCTCTCCTTGGATCTTGGTCTTTATGTGTCTCTCCCATACATAATTTTTGACCGCTTGGTTCTCGTCGAACAAGGGCAGGATCAGTTCCACCTCTCCAATGAATGAAGATATGTCGTAGCTCCCGTCGCCTCTGAACTCTTTGATTTTCGCAGCTTCCTTAAGGAGGTCCGACGCTGATATCCGGTTTAGATCGTTGTTGATGATTGCCATTGTGGTAGTTAAATGTGTATAATTGTGTTTTTTTTTTTTTTTTTTTTTTCGAGAAGTTAGTTCTTTTATATTTATAAAATGATGTAACACTGTTTGAACCCGCAAGCAATAGTAAGTTTCTTATAAATGATTCTATGACTTTTGGCAGTTAGATTTCGTAATATGTCAGAAGTTCACTCTAAAATATTTTTTTTTTCACTTTAATAAGTACGTTTAAGCGGTTGACATGTTGTGTCAGGCTCTTTTTCTTTGTCTAAGGGCAAAGTTCCGTCGACTGCGCCAGTTGTGGTTATTGAACCGTGTTTTTAAGGCTCGGTCAATAACGATGAATATTGAACTTTAGTTCAAATATTCTTATTAACACTAAGCTTCGGTTTGGTGTATCGCTAAAAGAAAATCACGACTTGTCGGATTAACCGTCAGAATTCTTCTGTTCATTTATTTCCAATATTTTCTTAAGCTAAGTTCTATTTTCTGATACAAAATACATTATTTCTTTTCTTATTATTATTTTGGCGCAACCACTTGTAGTTGCGACAATATTTGTCAAGTGGCCTACTTCTCACATTACATCAATTGCATTCCCTCAAATATTTATGTTGCACTATTTATTGTGACGTTAATTGCTATCGCAATATTCGTTTGAACATATTAAATGTGCAGCGGAAATGCAATGTGATCCAATGTAAGTGCCCTGGTTTGTTTCGAAATATGATATGCATATTTCGTGTGGTCGCAATATTGTTGCGGTAACAAAAAAGGGAAAATATTTAAGTAGACCAATTAATTCTAAGTGTTTTGGGGTAGGTTGTTAACGTTGACGTCGGCATTATTTCTTTGTTGCAGTTCTTATGAATTGCAGTTGCATTCATATCGGTCATGCCGATAGTGGTTGGCATCGACGTCGACGTAACTCGCGCGCAATTTTAGCAGAAAAAAATATGGATGTCAACGACTTGAATTGGACGATTCAAAATCAAATTCCGGGAGATCTACGGTCATATAAATCAATCGATCGCGTTGAAAATGAAGACAAAGTAGTAAATTACTTAGTGGAGTTCTTAAACTCTTTGATGCCGCCTGGGACGCCGCCTCATAATTTGCGTTTCAAAGTTGGGTCTGTATTTATTATGCTACGGAATCTTCATGCTCCCAAACTGTGCAATGGTACTCGACTGATTGTGACCAAGCTAATGGAAAATTTTAATAGTGGCAAGCATTTTGAAAGGCCCGTTCAAGGGAGGGGAATGCTTACTTCCCCGAATTCCATTAACTTCAACAGATTTGCCATTCCAATTCAGACGTTTGCAGTTCCCAGTGAAACTTGCATTTGCGATGACAATAAGCAAGTCACAAGGGCAGTCGCTGGAAATATGCGGCATAGGTTTGGAAATGTCTTGCTTTCCACATGGCCAGCTCTATGTGGCGTGTTGGAAAACCTTCCTCACTGTTTATTTACGCCGCGGAACAGAAAACCAAAAATATCGTGTATCGTGCAGCCCTAAACTAAATATGTACTAAAATTATATATTTTCGAGACTCGATTAAAACTAATAAAATTGAATGAGAATAGTACAAACTTAATTTTATTAAATTGTCAACAAATCCTGGACGTGATTTGTCAGCATTATTGAAAAGAGTAGCATTTTTCAAGCAATTAAATTCAAAAAGCATTTATGCACCCCCGAAAAAAATGTTCATCAGTAAGGTTCTGGCAAGTCACTTCCGAGTAAAATTTGTAAAAATTTTGTCAAATTAGCTATGGAAGGTATTTTCCACAAAATTTCACTCGGAAGTAAATTGCAGAACCTGCCTGTATATCATGTTTTTTTAAATTTTTTATCAAAAACAGTTCAAAAAACTCAGCAATAATTTTTTCTTCACTATTTTTCAATATTGGGAATTTGTCAAGGACAAAAAAGGCGGTATTTAAAGTATACACAATGAAATAAGGAAAAATCGTTCATATTCTATTAAAAGCAATACCGGTGTAATTTTTGGAATGGAAAAAAAATCTATTTTGGGCAGAACGAAATTTGCCGGGTCAGCTAGTATTTTCCATATAATAGAAATAATGGATGCATTTTTTCATTTGTTAAGTCGATTTTCAGCTGAAATAAGATTCACTGCTTTAAAAAAAATTGTTTGTTTACTTTTTTTTTCCCTTTGTAGTGTTTAAATCAGCTGCGATAATGTAACAGATTCTCAATGCTGACAAGTAGATGGCGCAAAATCAGAGTCGCACAGAGAGATTTAGCGTAGATCAGTTTCAAATCATTTCAATGAAGTGATTTGGAACTGACATTTTTGTATGGTGAAATCTTGATAAATTTATAAGATTAGTGGGATAAACCACTCAACTGTCAAAATCGTTTGATTAAGTGTCGGTCTGAACATGGTATAACTCACCAAAATAAATTCGGTAAGGGTTACAATAAATTTTATCCATACATAAATGTACCCCAAAGGGGCAGCAAGGTTAAAAAGAACATAAGCTTTTTAATTATCATAATTAAAAAAAGAAAAGATAGTAATCATTCTTGGGCATTAAAATTAAAATATCCAACATTTGTTAAGATTATTATACTTATATCCATAAAAATATCTGTTTAACATATGGCGAAACTATGATTTTGTGACATATTGAAACAACTGACTTTGAACCCTTAGTAAAGTGAATTAAACGTATTAGCTCTCAATTAGTATATGTTTTTTTATTTTTTTTAATGGAAAATTCCTACTTCGAAGCATGACGTCACAAAAGATTTTATCACATATATTTCAATTTCCTGTTTTCTTTCATTTTTATTGTTTTACAATTATTCTTAATGATCTTGAATGGCCGTCCATCTTTTTCCAATCGCAAAATGTCAAAATCTTCTGAATTCAGTTAACTGTTAAATTTCAGGATATGATTAACTTCCAATGACATGATAGTTGAGCATCATTTTATTTTTAGTTCTAGCATGTGCTAAAAGAGCGTAAGTAAACAAAGGGGCCCCGTTTTATTACACAGAACAACAGCTAATCTGGGGGGTGAGAAATTCCAAGTCAGGGTGATGGTACTAGGTCAGTATAGTAAAACCCTCAAAGGGTTTGGCGTTCGTATATGTAAGATATTTTTATGACCTTTTAAATTTTTTCCTTATTTTGATGTTTTTTCGCTTAGTTGTAACATTTTGGCAAAAACGTAGTTTAGCATAACTCGCAAACCACTTGTCCGATTTTGGATAAACAAATTTAGAAAAATTAAGAATTACGGTTTCTCTAATGAAATGAATGTATGAAAGGAAAAAAGTATTTTTTTCCTAAAAATTTAAATATTAAAAAAAAATGTTTACTTTATTTTTTTAGTAGTTTATGCCCAGAAGTCTGGAGTTATTAGGGAAAATTTAAAAAAAAAGGGGATAAATGACACTTTTTTTAATAAAAACAAATAGAAATTGTAAAAAGTTTAAAAGGTCATAAAACAAAATTGACACATACGAACGCCTCTTTGAGGGTTTTACTATACTGACCTAGGTGATGGTACTGATATGGAATTTCTCACCCCCCAGACAATAATCCCAAAAATGTTTCACAGTGTAATGTTTCTATGGTGCGTTTCAGTTATAAATTGTCATCATGTAAAAGATTAAATAAAAAACCAAGTATTAAAACTAGTCTGCCTATTTATAAATAATAGTATTCAACTGTCGGAGGCTTGTTGTTCCTTTTCATCGGTATGATTTTTTACGTGCCGGTTCCCAAACCCAACAGACAACCCTGCGGAGGGGATTTTTCGCCTTCTCACATCCTTCAAACGGATGTCCTTAGGCTACCCAAAAGGGTACTTGGTCAAAGGCCGGAAGTCGTGAGCTGCTTGAGTCATATGTAAAAGAGTCGTTTCTGGCCACTCCCAAGTGAATGGCGATCAGAGAACTTTCCTCACTTGCGTGAACTTCTACATAGCAAGCACACCAACAAATTAAAAAAAAAAAACACCTTGTTGACTTTCGGAAATTATACAGCCTTAGTGTAGCCAATCATAGCGCCATAGCTAGCTTATATCGAAGAATGACTGACCAACTGTCGAATTAATGTGTTGGTACGTAACTAAGTTCTCGCTGTTTGTCAATAGATGGTCCAGCAGTTAGTGGTGATCGATTTTGATATATCCAAATCGTAATAAAGTTAACCTAGACATCTGAAAAGGAATTGTGTTTCCCAAGACTTTGTTTATGTATTACATTTTGGTTGTGCAAATATGCCCTTTTTTCACATAATCGTCTTTTGTGGGAAGTTTTGATTTTCTTCTTTTACTCAAATAAATCGTTGGCTGAAGCACATAAGGAACTCCAAAAAGGTTAAGTGAAACAACGAGCCGTGATGTTGCCATTGCTCGATTTGTATAAATAATTTTGCTCACATCTAGCAAACCGGACACTAAATGAAGCATTAGTTGCTCAAATATGTGAAAACATTAATTTTTGTTTATCAAATGTCATTTATCAAAATGGAAAGCATCCCAATACCCCAGCAAATAATATATCTTATCCTGGCATTCAACTGGACAAATCTGTATCTGTAGTAAAGACATATCAAGTAAAATATGAAAATAAGAGCAGCAAATAAAACTTCTATCTTAGCCTTGAAAAAAAGTTTTGTTATACAAATCGGACATTAAACTAATTGGGATGAATGATATTCGGCAGCTTACATATTAGAGGATTGTTGTTCTATCGAAAATCCTCACATCAAAATATCTGATTTTTTAAAGGATTAATAATCGTTGGAGAAAAGTAGAGATTTCTGATGATGTAAAAAAATGTATAGTACATTTTGTTAGTTTTTTTACCCCACTTAACGCGACAATGCTGTTTTTTTTTCAACTATACCTCTTCTATTGCTGGATAATTAAATTTGGATATGGTGCACTATTTACCAAAAGTAATTCTTAGAATATAACTAAGCCACTTACCTGTGGGAAGAGTTTCTAACTCTCCATCAATATTTAATAACTCAGTATGCGTTTGCTTAATCATTTTTTGTCTATACTTCAGTCACCTAAAATAAATTCATTATAGAATATAATTATAAAATCTATTTGGTTTAAATTAAACTAAGTTACATATACTTTTATTATTTACTTCATATCAAGTGCTATTGATAGCAGTAAAAACATTGGATAAAAACAATTCATAAATATTACAAAAATAAAGTTAAAAAATATATTTCAAAAATTCGAAGAACAAAAAATAGATTCAAAAATTTTTTAATAATAGAAAAAATGTTAGTACATTGTAGTGTATTCTTTATCGTCTAATACAGATGCACATCTTCTAGGCATAGACCTAATTAAACTACCGAAAGTGTTCTGTGGAACAGAATACCAAACCTTTGTACCTTCTCTCAGAACTCTGTCTTATTTTTTGGTTTTTGGTTGCGCTTACGAGGCCGCGCAACTGCAACTGGCGCAAGCGACCAATACCATACGTCACCTGTACGCCCACGGCCTCAGCAGCGGACAAGAAATCCAATGGGCGTCCAGCACCGATCTCACGGACCTCTCGCTAGTTATCATCGAGGCGCCAGCCACCGGCGATGACACCACCACCTACAACATTAGCGCCAGCGATTTGTATCAGCCCAATTTGACAGCCTCCA
>JAPZAG010003193.1:0-12022 GCA_027475135.1 Bactrocera correcta | reverse complement strand
CAGCATATAAATCAAAAGCAATTAATAAAGGGTGATTTTTTAAGAGCTTGATAACTTTTTTAAAAAAAAAAACGCATAAAATTTGCAAAATCTCATCGGTTCTTTATTTGAAACGTTAGATTGGTTCATGACATTTACTTTTTGAAGATAATTTCATTTAAATGTTGACCGCGGCTGCGTCTTAGGTGGTCCATTCGGAAAGTCCAATTTTGGGCAACTTTTTCGAGCATTTGGGCCCGGAATAGCCCGAATTTCTTCGGAAATGTTGTCTTCCAAAGCTGGAATAGTTGCTGGCTTATTTCTGTAGACTTTAGACTTGACGTAGCCCCACAAAAAATAGTCTAAAGGCGTTAAATCGCATGATCTTGGTGGCCAACTTAGGGGTCCATTTCTTGAGATGAATTGTTGTCCGAAGTTTTCCCTCAAAATGGCAATAGAATCGCGAGCTGTGTGGCATGTAGCGCCATCTTGTTAAAACCCACATGTCAACCAAGTTCAGTTCTTCCATTTTTGGCAACAAAAAGTTTGTTAGCATCGAACGATAGCGATCGCCATTCACCGTAACGTTGCGTCCAACAGCATCTTTGAAAAAATACGGCCCAATGATTCCACCAGCGTACAAACCACACCAAACAGTGCATTTTTCGGGATGCATGGGCAGTTCTTGAACGGCTTCTGGTTGCTCTTCACCCCAAATGCGGCAATTTTGCTTATTTACGTAGCCATTCAACCAGAAATGAGCCTCATCGCTGAACAAAATTTGTCGATAACAACACATTTCGAACCGAACACTGATTTTGGTAATAAAATTCAATGATTTGCAAGCGTTGCTCGTTAGTAAGTCTATTCATGATGAAATGTCAAAGCATACTGAGCATCTTTCTCTTTGACACCATGTCTGAAATCCCACGTAATCTGTCAAATACTAATGCATGAAAATCCTAACCTAAAAAAAATCACCCGTTAGAACAGGATGAAACTTTGCACGAATCAAAAATTGCTCAAGTCCAACAAAACCTGTTCAAGCCCTTAGGTACCGAATATTTGGACCCCGGTATCTATGGTTGACTTTTAATCAAAAATGTGTGAGATATATACATAATTAAAATTGCGGGGTAAGACTTCTCTGATAAAGTTATGTCTGTTTCGACATGGGTTGAATCGGGTTAATATTTTCCAATACTCAACCCATAGACTTTTGAACTTCCAGGTGACTTTATACCGCATATATCGGTCAATATGTGAGTTATCTCAATAAAAATGAAAGAGCATGTTTTACTCATATTAGTGTATCCAAATTGGGCGAAAACTTGACCTAGCCCATATATAACTAACACCAGGATTTTGGAACATTCGATTGACTTTACTCCAATATGTATATTGGTATTTGTATGTGAAAAAAGTTTTTTAGTATGTAGCATGATAATTGTATATATAAATTGGGTCGATACTACCCCGACTACCATATACTACGTATGTATGTATATTGATTTTCGGTTTTCTAAGAAACCTGATGTGTCTGTCAGTGTAGTAGTTATTTCCTCATTTGATATTTTTTTTTTAAAACCACCAGTGTGAATTTTTAATAGTTTTTTAAAATGAAAATTTGATTAAGTTTGTTTACTACTCAAAACCTGAGATATGAGCTCAATACTTAACCTCGTCAACAACTTCTGCAGTATTCCTTACCCGTTTGATTGCTGGTTCACCAAACAAAAACACACTTAATATGGGAACTTTTTGGTACAAATCTTAGAATTGCGGATAAACATAAGAGCTTTATTACACTAGATTCTCCTTTGAATCAGTTGGGTTTTTCTTCGGGTTTAAAGATAAGAAACTTCGTATCACTAGTAGTGTCAGAGAACTATTTTAGCATAAATTTTTGCAGAAACCACCCATTGTGGAATATTTCGGCTATAGAAACTTGTCTGAAGTGCTTACAGCTTATATTTTAAGTGAGAGCATCTGCATAATGGCACTTGCGGTAAAGCATTGCGGGTGCTGACGGCGGTTACGATTTGGGGTTGGTGGGAGCCAATAGGTATAATCCACTACAGGCAATATCACTTTACATGTGACATGCATTGGCACGTGGGTTGTGTGAGTGTGCAAAGCACCACCACGTGGAGTGACTACAGAAAACTTTGTTAAATTATTGAAACACAAGGCGATAAAACTAATGAAGTGAGAAGGATCAACAGCATAAAACAAAAAAAGCGCGAAACAGTAACTTTTAAACTGGCGGTTATATATAAGGAGGATGGAGTCATGTGTAGAAGTTCACGCAAGTGAGGAAAGTTCTCTGATCGCCATTCACTTGGGAGTGGCCAGAAACGATTCTTTTACATATGACTCAAGCAGCTCACGACTTCCGGTCTTTGACCAAGTATCCTCTGGGGAGCCTAAGAACATCCCTTTGAAGGCGAGCTAAAGTGAGAAGGCGAAACACCCCTGCATAGGGTTGTGCGCTGGGTTTGGGACCCGCCACGTAAAAAAACACCCCCAATGAAAAACCATAAACAGCCTCGGATGAGAGCCCCCCTTTTGATGACGACCATGGCAAACGAAATAAGGACTATGATTTGAGGGCATGCACCTGGAATGTCCGGTCCCTTAATTGGGAAGGTGCCGCTGCCCAGCTGGTAGATGTCTTCGTAAAGATAAAGGCTGACATCACCGCCGTCCGAGAAATGCGATGGACGGGACAAGGACAGAGACAAGTAGGTCCTTGTGGCATTTACTACAGTGGCCATATAAAGGAGCGCAAGTTTGGTGTTGGATTCGGGGTGGAAGAGAGACTCCGTCGCCGAGTACTATCATTCACTCCGGAGAATGAACGTCTAGCCACAATTCGCATCAAAGCGAGGTTCTTCAACATATCGCTGATTTGCGCCCACGCCCCAACGGAAGAGAAGGACCATATGACCAAAGATGCCTTTTATGAGTGCTTGGAGCGCACTTATGAGAGATGCCCCCGCCACGATGTCAAAATCGTGCTTGGCGACTTTAACGCCAGGGTGGACCAAGAAGGTATCTTTGGCACTAAGGTCGGTAAATTCAGCCTCCACGAGGAAACATCCCAAAATGGGTTGAGGCTGATCGACTTCACCGGGGCCCGTAATATGGTTATCTGTAGTATTAGATTCCAACATAAGAAGATACATCAAGCTACCTGGCTGTCTCCAGATCGAAAAACCACCAACCAGATCGATCATGTTGTGATAGACGGAAGACACGTCTCCAGTGTTTTAGATGTGCGTGCGCTCCGAGGTCCTAACATCGACTCGGACCACTATATTGTTGCAGCCAAAATTCGCACCCGCCTCTGTGCAGCAAAAAACGCACACCAACAAACACAAGGAAGGTTCGACGTCGAGAAGCTGCAATCACAACAGACAGCCGAACGATTTTCTACTCGGCTTGCACTCCTGCTCTCTGAGAGCACTCGTCAACAAGTCGGTATAAGGGAACTGTGGGATGGCATCTCAAACTCCTTACGTACAGCTGCAACCGAAACCATTGGTTTTCGGAAAGTGCAAAAGAACAGCTGGTACGACGAGGAGTGCCGTGTCGCAGCGGAGAGAAAACAGGCTGCCTACCTCGCAACATTACGGTCGACCACAACACGTGCGGGATGGGATAGATACCGAGAGTTGAAGAGGGAAGCAAGACGCATTTGTAGACAAAAAAAGAAAGAGGCCGAAATGCGTGAGTACGAAGAGCTTGATAAGCTGGCCGACAGGGGTAATGCTCGAAAATTCTACGAAAAGATGCGGCGACTTACAGAAGGTTTCAAGACCGGAGCATACTCTTGTAGAACCCCCAAAGGTGATCTAGTCACCGATGCCCAAAGCATACTTAAATTATGGAGGGAACACTTCTCCAGCCTGCTGAATGGCAGTGAACGTACAACGCCAGGAGAAGGCGAACCCGATTCCCCAATCGATGACGATGGAGCAGACGTTCCATTGCCCGACCATGAAGAGGTTCGAATAGCAATTGCCCGCCTGAAGAACAACAAAGCGGCAGGGGCCGACGGATTGCCGGCCGAGCTATTCAAACACGGCGGCGAAGAACTGGTAAGGAGCATGCATCAGCTTCTTTGTAAAATATGGACGGACGAAAGCATCCCCAAACGATTGGAATTTAAGTGTGCTATACCCAATACATAAAAAAGGAGACCCCACAATCTGCGCCAACTACCGTGGGATTAGCCTCCTCAACATCGCATATAAGGTTCTGTCGAGCATATTGTGTGAAAGATTAAACCCCACCGTCAACAAACTGATTGGACCTTATCAGTGTGGCTTTAGACCTGGCAAATCAACAACCGACCCGATATTCACGATGCGCCAAATCTTGGAAAAGACCCGTGAAAGGAGAATCGACACACACCACCTCTTCGTCGATTTCAAAGCTGCTTTCGACAGCACGAAAAGGAGCTGCCCCTATGCCGCGATGTCTGAATTTGGTATCCCCGCAAAACTAATTCGGCTGTGTAAACTGACGCTGAGCAAAAATCAAAGCTCCGTCAGGATCGGGAAGGACCTCTCCGAGCCGTTCGATACCAAACGAGGTTTCAGACAAGGCGACTCCCTATCGTGCGACTTTTTCAATCTTCTTCTGGAGAAAATTATTCGAGCTGCAGAACTGAATCGAGCAGGTACAATCTTCTATAAGAGTGTACAGCTACTAGCGTATGCCGATGATATTGATATAATCGGCCTCAACACCCGCGCCGTTAGTTCTGCTTTCTCCAGACTTAACAAGGAAGCAACACAAGTGGGTCTGGCAGTGAACGAGGGCAAGACGAAATATCTCCTGTCATCAAACAAACAGTCGTCGCACTCGCGACTTGGCTCCCACGTCACTGTTGACAGTCATAACTTCGAAGTTTTAGATAATTTCGTCTATCTTGGAACCAGCTTAAACACCACCAACAATGTCAGCCTGGAAAACCAACGCAGGATTACTCTTGCCAACAGGTGCTACTTCGGACTGAGTAGGCAATTGAAAAGTAAAGTCCTCTCTCGACAAACAAAAACTAAACTCTATAAGTCGCTCATAATTCCCGTCCTGCTATACGGTGCAGAGGCCTGGACGATGACAACAACCGATGAGTCGAACCTAAGAGTTTTTGAGAGAAAAGGGTTTTGCGAAAGATTTATGGTCCCTTTTCGCGTTGGCCACGGCGAATATCGCATTCGATGGAACGATGAGCTGTACGAGATATACGACGACATTGACATAGTTCAGCGAATTAAAAGACAGCGGCTACGCTGGCTAGGTCATGTTGTCCGGATGGATGAAAACACGCCAGCTCTGAAAGTATTCGACGCAGTACCCCCCGCAGGAAGCAGAGGAAGAGGAAGACCTCCACTCCGTTGGAAGGACCAAGTGGAAAAGGACCTGGCTTCGCTTGGAATATCCAATTGGCGCCACGTAGCGAGGAGAAGAAACGAGTGGCGCGCTGTTATTGACTCGGCTATAATCGCGTAAGCGGTGCCTACGCCAGTAAAGAAGAAGAAGAGGATAAGTATATGTACATATATACCATGCATTTCTATAACCTAGAGGGTTGATTGCGACGTACAACGTCAACACCGATGCACTCTGTGCGCAACGACATATCAACAACAGCAAAAGAACAATTACATTAGCGCAAGGCACCATATTGTCGAGTAGAAATTTGTTTGCAAAGCTTCAACTGACAGTCATGCATCTGCATATTTCCCCGCACATCACAAACGCTGCGAATGCCACACTTTTGCAAGAGGACGCTCGTCTGGCAAAAGGCTACGCGCTGCCACATTAAATCATGCAGGCAGCATATGCTGGCAAGATAAAATCGTTTAATGAACATTTGCGCTTTCGAGTGCAGACGTATCCCTACGAGTCTCCAAGAACTTTTTACAAACAAATTTGAAACCATTGTGGCATAGTTGCTGCGAATTATCATTTTGTTCTTATCTGTAAATTTAAAGAGCACACTTTAGTTGTACAAGGCCAGAAATTGAGATAAACTAACAATAAGTATTTGTAACTCTCACTCGGGTTCATTTGTTAGTCTCCGAATGAAATATTAATAATATCCGTCCTCTTTTGCCCTGTTTGACAAGTGTGTCTATTTTGTGGCAGTAGTAGAGTCATCTATCCTGCCCAAAAACTTAGGAACTTGAACGAAATATCATGAAACTTTGACAAAAGCTGCATTCAGTACTCTAAGACGGGGATTATAATTTTTTTTTCGTGACGAATTCTTTAGTAATCAGCTAAATTCAGCATAATTTTGGATTTGTTCGGTGTTACTCAAGCTTATCATTTAATATGGTCCTGAAGTTTTCTATGGCTTTTTAAGAAGACTGTCAAAAAACTAAAACTTTGTTAACTAACCTAGCTAGCTAAGGTGCATTAGATATTTACTTATGTGATATCATGTGATGTGATTTTAAGTGCATGGGCAATTTAAATCCATACTAAAGAAAAGAGAAAACTTTTGTGTTGAATATGTAAAAAAAGAAAAAAACATACACTATTGGGTATCTATTTGCTCAAAAAACGACACACATTTTCGTGGCAGTCTCACATATTTATAATCATTAAATTATAAGCTTAGTGCTGAAAGCCTTTTTGTATCAACACCGAGCCTCTCGCTGAAATAGAGAATAGATATACGACGTAAAGGTTATTTATATTGCCCGCGGCCTTACCTACCTACTTAAAGCTACAAACGCTGTAAAAACATCCGTAATGACAATATTCAGAATTACAATAATGACCCCGAGGCGCAGCCCAACAATAAACGAGCTGTGAAATTTGTGGAAATGAAATTGTTGAGGAGTATGCTATGCTGCTGTGGCATCAACGGGGTAAGCCCCGCTATACGGCGAAAACGACGATTAAGTTTCATTCTGAGAAATGAGTTGCACCTGATAAAACAGCAGCGGGAGAGCTTGTGTAACTAAGAATGTGGTCGCGAATGCTACATAACATAGCATAACGTTACCTTTCGAAAATTATTTTAACAAGAAGAACCGGTTGTTAACCCATAAATAGAAAATATGCCCCCGTGCTGCGTTGTGGAAAAGGTCAAAAGACAATTTTCTACTAAATTAATTTCCTTGGAAGCCTTTCTGTAACACTTTATTTGTAGTTGCTGTTATAAGCATTAAATGGGACAACTGTACACAGTCAAAGAAATATAAAAATTGAGTTAAAAACGCCAAAGCAAGAACAGGCACTCACTGCAGTCTGAAGACTGCAAGAAGCTTACATCGCCAAGATGTCCAACTTAAACCCCTTTTACATTTTTGGGCAATCGCACATTTCTTTCATCTTTTCTTATTCATTTTATATTAATTTTTCTCCTTTCTCTTCTATACTGAAGTCACGCTTTTATACAACAAATAGAACAAAAAGCACCGACAGTTTGAGAATGAATGAAATCGCTAACTCCTCAAATAATGATTCTGTCCAAAACCCGTTTCATTTTACCCTAATAATTTGATCGCTATACTATATGTTGCGCCTTTGGTTGGTTGGTTGGTTGTTCTCTTGCTTAGGTTAGACCTTAAAGCACTAAACAACAAGGGCATTAAGTAACTAAACAACATGAACAAATGGCAAGTGTATTACAATTATACGCCCTGTGTGTGTTCGTGAGCATCACAGTTGATGTCGACAATTTAGCGACAAGACAAAGTCATGACTTGCTGTGCTGTTAGAAGCAGTCTGCATTAAGAAGTCAAATAAAGTATTTAATAGAGAAAATGCAGTGACAAACAAAACTAGAAAAAATACTTTAACTTCCACTGAACCGAAGCTAATATACCCTTCACAGGTGCATTTCTTTTAGTAACTATGTGCCAAACTGGGCACATGGAAGCTATACTGGGTAAGGAAGCTATGCGCTATAGTAATCCGATTTGAACAATTTTTTGGGAGATTAAGTTATTACCTTAAGCAGTAATCCATGTCAAATTTCGTGAAGATAACATGTCAAATGCGAAAGTTTTTCATACAAGCCCTTGATTCCGATCGTTCTGTTTGTATGGCAGCCATACGCTATAGTGAGCCGATCTGAACAAATTCTTCGGAGATTACATTGTTGCTCTAGAAAATAATCTATACTAACTCTGGTGAAGATACATTGTCAAATGTGAAAGTTTTCCATATAAGAACTTGATTCCGATCATTCAGTTTATATGGCAGCTGTATGTTATAGTTGTCCGATATCGGCAGTTCCGACAAATGAGCAGCTTCTTGAAGAGAAAATGAGGTTTACAAAATTTCAAAACGATATCTTAAAGACTGAGGAACTAGTTCGTGTTTATACAGACAGACGGACGGACGGACAGACGGTCAGACAGACAGACGGACATGGCTAAATAGACTCAGCTCATCATACTTATCATTTATGTATATTAGGGTGTGCCATTTTGAGGCAACCTTTTTTTTTCAACTGAAAACCAGGCTCAAAACTTTCGAAATGTGTAAAAAAAAAAATGACTCAAAAGATGAGCTCTTAATATTAATATTAAGAGGTGCCTCTTTTAAATTTTCTGTTTTCCATATAAATAACATGGAAAAAAAATCATTTTTCTTTGTGGTGGTTATTGTGCGGAGGTTTTATATGTGCACGCGATGGCTGCCAGCAGGGATGGTAAACTCGATTCCGATTCTACACGAGAATCGATTTTTCTCGTTAAATAATTGATTTTTTAAAATCGATCTTCAGTAGTCGAAGGCGATTAAGAATCGGTTCTTGACATCCTGTAGAAATCTGACTGTTCTTATAAATAATAACAATTATAAATATTCTTCACTTTCAATGGGAATGGGTGCTCTCAAATGGTCTTATGCTCTCTCCTAAGTTCTATAAACCTGTAGTTGAACTCTTCACTTGTCTTCAGAGTACTTCGTTTTGCGCAAAAAGAGTTGGAAACGTACCTCAAAGTCATTTACAGGGCTTCTTTAATTATCCTTAAGACCTCGAGTTCTATAAAACTCACTTGGGCTTGGAGTGCATTTTTGTCATGTAATTATAAAATATACTTTGTTGATTTATTTTACGACTTAAAAACAAAATATGCTCCTGCTTTTGATCCTTATTAAGTGGTTATATCAGAGAGTTTTCGTACGTGAATACTCCACATGCACTTCAAGTACTCATTAAGACAGGAAAAATCTTGGGAGCAGTTGTGCAGATTTAGTCAGACTCAAAAAAAAAAAAAAAAAGCCAGAAGCAATGAAGATATAATTATTTCCACTCACTGGAATCTGGTTTCTTTGATCTTAAATTCAGTTGAATTGGTTATTATTTTTCTTATCTTTCAAATCGTTAACAAACGATTTCTACTAATTTTCAATGATTATTTGCTCTTAAGAACGGAAGGTAATCAGCAAGAAACAGAGAAAAGGGGAAAATTGCTGTGGAGACAAATCACAGGAGCGGAAAGTGGGATTAAATATATATTTTTCCAATGGTATCGCTTTAAGTGTTGGGAATTTTTTCCTTGAGCTTACAGACTTAGACGGTCTGTGGCGACACAAAAATATAAATAGAGCTACACATTAAAATAGCTACAAGCCAGTAGCTCGATAAAAAGACGAATGATGTTTGTCGCAGATACCAAGGAAGAAAAGAATAAATTTCAAGAACTAAAATATAAAAATTGGCAGCAGGAACCGAGAAAGGGTTAAAAAGTCGTTCTGCAACTGGAAAGATTTGTGTAGCAAGAAAGCTCAGCACGAAACTGACAATAGGGACGGCGAAGTGCAAAAGGAGGGATAAAACGGCTGTCAAAAAATGTATCTAAACGACATTGAATGCAATAATGACGACAGCTGGGTAATTTTAGACGTCGTAATTTTTACGGTTCAGCGATGAGCAAACGCAAAGAAATGCGAGCAAGGGAAGGAACCCAACGAAAAATGTAAGAAGTAGAGAAAATACTACGATTAAGAGATTTGAGGAAAGGTGTCCCTCGAAATTCTGATAATTTTTAATTCAAAGACTGCTCCGAAATACGCTTGCGCTTGAGTTGATTGTTAATTATTCCAGCTTAAAGTGCAACAGTAACATCTCACATACGCAATCATTAAACCCAAAAAAAAGGAAATATAAATAAAGTAAAACGTGTACGCATGGTACGTATGCAAAAGTGAATGGGTGTGTGTTTTTCATCATTCCAATAACCGTAATAGCAATATAATTCGTACAGCTTTTGTGCTTGCTTCAATTACTCCGTCGCATTTCTTGTTTGTTATTGCACGAATGTTGTAACCCTTAAACTGCACCGTCACGAAGCATCTCGAACCCTATCCGTTTGCGCCCATTCACATTTGTTGAAAGCGTCACCAAGACAAACTGCAATTCAACTCTTCCAATCCAACAGCCATTTAAACGCCGGGAAACGCGGTAACAAAAAGTCTTCAGAGTCACATAATCAACAAACATCACTCATGTTGAAATTAAAGCAACAAAGTCAATGTTTTAGCGTCATCGCGGTAAGTCATTTCATATCAAGGAATCGAGGTGCAAGTTCATTTCAGCTACGCACTGTCTGCTATAATTTGTGAAAATTGTGAATTTAAGATGTTTTTGTTTTAGAATTTAAAAAATTTATGCTTTTATACCTTTCAATAAAGAAATCTTAAATCGATATCTAAAGTGGATTTTGAGTTGCAGCCATTTAAATGGTACCCGCTTAGCTTAAAAGCTTCATGAGTTTATGATTAAACATGTTTTTTTTTTTTTTGAAACAGCATTTTTCAAGTTTGCTAGAGTTGTATCTCGTACACAAATGATTCGATCTGCCAATTTCAGCCTGTTCTGTATATAACTCTTATTCAAATTGACCTTTCGGTTTTTTGAACTGATCAAAAGTCGAATATTGGCAAACCAAAACGACCAAAATTTAGGATAAAATTTCACTTTTTTTAAACAACCGCCAATTTGTCAACTTTTCATTTTAAGGTTTCATACACGGCGAATCTCTTAAACAGTGGAGAATTGTCGTTTACCGACGTCGCAGGTCTCGTATGATTTAAACAAATTTTCGCAAAAACTTATGTGACAACCACCCACCATACAGAAGCTAGTCTGAAGTACTTACGGCTTTTATTTGCGAAACATACTTGTGCATGTGTGTACGACCATCTAACCACCGAGCTATATGGTTAAAGGTGGTGTGTTGAAAGTCCCTTGTCACTTTGTAAAATATCATTTTACATACCACATACTTTATCTGGTAAGTTGAGCTGGTAAGCATTGTACCACAATATAAAGAGAATACAGAAAATTGCTTCAAATTATTTAAAAAGTGAATGATAAAGCAAATGAAGTGAGAACGCATATAACAAATGGAACTCGAAAATGCAAAAATAACAACTACGATCTGCAGTAAAAGGAAAAAAAACATATAAAATAAATATATCAAGCGTTTGCGCCCAAACTCCATCCAGCAAAAAGCTTGGCACCAAAAGCAATGACTGAGGTGACGGCGCCGTGAAAGTTGAACGATTTTGCCTAGTTTGTACGGAACTAGAAAGCTTTCAAGTGATGGTTACGCAAACACACTGTGCGGAGAGTGACACACCCCTTCAACGCCTCCTCTTTTGGCAAAAGAAGGTTTCGATCCCAAGGAGTTACGCCAGTCACCTATGCATTAGTAGGATAAAATCATTTAATAATATATGCAAGAATAGCCAAATTGTGATAACTGAAAAAGTATTAAAAATAGCATTGCATCAGTGCCGCACAGCAGCCGCATAAAAATCAGTAATTTATCCTTATCAGTAGAATTTAAAATCAAAAGTTGAAGGGCGAAATAATATGATAAACTGCAAATCGGTTTTTGATTACGCGTCGATTAAGTGTTTAAACGCATTTTTACAAGCACTTTAAGTACATTTATATGATTTGATCAGTTTCGATTGAACGGTAAATAATTTTAAATCTGAAGAATTTCTGCATCAAGCATCAGAATAATATTACCTCACATGTGTCTTACTACAT
>JAPZAG010003192.1:0-12024 GCA_027475135.1 Bactrocera correcta | reverse complement strand
TACGGACATGGCACCGCCCACATTTTGGTAAAAGCGCATTTCTCGGAATCTGTTCGGCAGATTTCAACCAAATTCCGAAGGTAGCCTTATTCTGATATTTATGTTGCTTGCTTTTCATATATCATAATCTTAAATTCCATATGATTCTTTCACTTTCCTGTATACAAATTAAGCATCAATGGTGTATCGGGATCAATGCCAGACGAAAACTGTTCAAGTCCCTGCTATCGAATATTTAGACCTCAGTTATTATTGCGCACTTTTTAGCGAAACCATCGGTCAATCTGTGAAATATATTATAAAAACTTAAGGATAATTCTTATCTGATAATAATATGCATGTGTGCCAAATATGGTTTGAATCGGATCAACAATTCTGTTAGTAATCATATAGCGAGGAAAAAAGTTGTCGTACTTCAGATTGACTTTATACCAAAAACATCGGTCTATATATGAGTTATTATACAGGGTAGGCCATTTAAAGTCCCATCTGGCAACGCTGTAACTTTTAACAGCGCTGACAAATCGGCTAATGTCATACCGCGTTAGAAGCGTCATTCGAAGACAATTTATACCATGGAACAGTACACTCCAAAAGAACGCGCTGAAATTGTTCAGCTTTATATTCAAAATAACTTTTCAATTGTGTTAACTCAACGTGCGTTTCGCAAAAAAAATAAAGTGAAAAGTGCTCCAGTTAAGAACACAATTAAGTCTTTATACTTTAAGCAATTTTTTATTATGTTGGACGCTCTTTTTAAATGATCTGCACTCGTTCTTCTTTATCTTCAACATGGCCGCAGATCGTGCTGCCACACTCCTTTATTTATAATAAGATACATAATTTACAGATTTATGATGTTACCACAATATATAATTTACATATTTATAATGCTGCCACAGTTCGACCATCCTGACATGTAATCGTCCCGATTACGCTTTCATTAGGGAGACCATGGTTTAACCAAGGCTTCATGTTTGCTACTTCCCATATTCCTTCATATGGAATTTGGCTAAGTTGAAATCCCTCGACATCTCTAAGTATATACCTGTCATTAGGAAGTATTTTGCAAACTCTATAAGGACCTTTAAACTTGGGGGCAATCTTTTTACATGCACCTGGATTACTTATATAATTCTTTACCATAACATAATCTCCTTCCATATACTTTCTTTGTGTCCGATGTTTATCTTTCAGCAATTTATTATAATTTTGAGACTTTGAAATATTTTCTGCTGCCTTATCCCTAATATCTGCTAAGTTACGTTCATTATTATTCAAATCATTTTCTTCTAGTCTTTCTCTGAGAAAGTCAACGACAGTTCCCCTTTGTGAAACTCCAAAAAGTAGTTCGCTTGGAGTTGTGCCTATACTTCGATGCATCGTATTGTTTAAAGCATACTCTATGTCCGGTAAAGTTTTGTCTAAGCTGAAATTAAAGCCACCGCTGGTTAATTTTGCTATCATTGGAGCAAGACTACGATTAACGCGCTCCACCTGTCCATTGGCTTGTGGTGATCCTGTCGCAATTTTTACATGTTTTACGTTATTTGTTTTCAAAAAATTTTCAAAATCTTTTGATGTAAACGCACTGCCTCGATCAGATATCAATACCTTTGGACGACTGTAACTACTAAAATACAATTTTAAACAGCTCATGACCTCCCTGGTGCCTGCTGAACACACCGCATATAACTTAACAAATTTAGTGAACCCATCTATTACCAAAAATACATATTTTTTCTTAGAATGTTTAAATGACACTGGACCGAAGTGATCCACATGAACAGTTTCGAAAGGTACGTTTCCTTTGGGTATATTATGTAAGAGGCCCTCATGTTTCCCACTCTTCGAGGAAAAGGCAATACACTTTAGGCAATTTGAGATATATTGTTTAATTTTCTCCTTCATTTTGGGAAACCAATATGACTTTATTATAGCACTGAAAACTTTATCACTTCCCATATGACCCATTTCATCGTGATACTTTCTCAATAAATGTTCTTCCATCTCATTTGGTATATAAAATAGTATATTTTGTCCGTTTTTTCTATAAACTAAGCCATTCCGCATTTCAAAAACACCATTTTCCTTGTTTTCCAATTCCCCCCGGATTTCAATAATTTTCCTATCTCGATTTTGGCAAATTGACAGATTTTGCTCAAACGTATTTTCTTCAAGAACTAAGATATTTGAAGTGCGACTAAGTGCGTCCACATGGAGCATTCTATTTCCATTACGGTGTTCGAGAACATATTGAAAATTTTGCAATTCGAGTGCCCACCTGGCTATTCTTGGATTTACTTCCTTCTTATTTAAAGTTAGCATGAGTGAATTGCAATCAGTGACTATCTTAAATTTCAATCCTTGAAGATATACCCGAAATCTCCGAAGTGCATAAATAATTGCAAGTGTTTCCAGCTCAAAGCTGTGGTATTTAGATTCGGGCTCGCTGGTACGTTTCGAAAAATAAAAGACTGGGTGAAATTTGTCGTCACTCTTTTTTTGTAATAATATTGCACCAAATCCCCGAGAGCTGGCATCGCAATGCAGCTCTGTATCATCTCTTGGGTCGTAAATCGCTAAGATAGGAGACCCAATTAATTTATTTTTAAGTTTCTCAAAACACTGTAACTCGTCTTCCCCAAATGTAAATTTAACATTCTTTTTTATTAGTTTGTACAGAGGCTGAGCTTCTCGCGAAAAATCTTTAACGAATCTTCTAAAGTATGAGCATAAGCCCAAAAAACTGTGTACAGCTTTTGTGTTACTGGGTATAGGAAAATTCAGTATAGCTTCTACATTCTTTTCATCCGGTAGAATACCTTTACTCGAAATGTTATATCCTAAATAGCGTATTTCTGACTCCATAAATCGGCATTTATCTAACCTCAATTCCAATTTGTTTTGTACTAACTTATTAAAAACTTCCTGCAAAATGTCTAAATGTTCTTCTTCATTACTTGTAGCTATCATGATATCGTCTAAATAAATAGCAATTTTCTCTGCTCGAATCAGATCATCGAAAACATGGCTAACAAACCGCTGGAATGTTGAAGGTGCATTTTTCAGACCGAAAGGCATTTTCAAAAACTCGTACTGCCCCATCGGTGTTACAAAAGAAGTGTATTTAATCGAATCTTCAACCATATCTACGTGATAGAACGCACTCTTTAAATCCAATAACGAAAAAATGCATTTATTTGCTAGTCTATCTAACAGATCATCAATAAGAGGCAAGGGATAGTTATCTTTCAATGTTATCTTATTCAAACTACGAAAATCCACACATAACCTTATATCACCTGTTTTTTTCCTTACTAAAACAATGGGGGAAGAATATTCTGACTTACTCGGCCTAATTATCTTGGTTTGCATTAAGTCATCTAAAACAACCCTAACTTGTTGTTTTTCACTGTATGACAGTCTTCTTGGAGGACAATTAAAAGGTTTTTCTGTACTCAACAACAGTTTCATCTCACATCTAATTTTTGGCGTATCGGGGCGCTTACAGCACATATAATAATCTTGAAATATTTGCAGAAATTTTTGTTTTGCATAGACACTTACATTATCATTTTTTATATAAACATTAGGAGTTTTTGCTTCAGTTTTCAATACTTCATTGTAATTCACAGAAAATTTAGTGTTATCAAATTCAATTTTCATTAATCTTTGACACTCTTCATCATATGTGTTATTTTCGACTTTGAAATTCGAATCTATTTCTTTACATTCTAATTTTAAATTAGATTTACTTAAAAAGTCTCTTCCTAAAATAATTGGATGAGTCATTGTTTCATTTGTTACGACTAACATCGTTAATTCAATTCTTTTATTTTTGAAAAAAATAAAACTGTTTACATTTCCGACAATAGATAATGGACTTTTGTTTATACCACTATATTTTAAAAATACATTGTTCTTTCTGTTTATTACTACATCTGGTACGAACTGTTGGCGAACAAAGCTAATGGGGCTTCCCGTATCAATTAATGATCCTAATAAAGTTTTATAAGTAAATTTAGAATTAATAAATACATAATTTAAAAACCTTACATATTCATCGCCTTCCATCAATTCTGTGACATGTTGTACAGGGCGGCTCTTCCTTTGTGGACAATTTGCTGCTAAATGGCCAACTTCAGCGCATACATGACAAGCACCAAGCTCTCGTTTGGGTTTTCGGCATACACTTGCTAAATGGCCAACGGAGTTGCAATTGTAGCATCTCACGACTCTTGTTGTTTGTTGTCCATTATTCGACTGCTCATGTTGATTGTCTGCTGTCATTTTCTTTGATATATATCGTGGCAATTGAATATTTCTAAACGCTTCTAACAATTCATATTTGTCATGAAATCGTTGCATTTTAGCTTGCGAACGTAAAGTATTATCCGGAATACCATCAATTAGATATTCTACAAGTTCATCTTCACCAATTAGAATTCTATTTGCCAGAATTAGTTTTTCTTGGAAATATTCTCGAAACGATTCGGTAGTCAACCACTGCCTGATTTCAAACTTTTTTTTTAGCATCAAATTGCTTGTTTTTTCTTCAAACAGCGAGCTCATTTCCTTTAAGAACTTGTCGATTGGCATTAAAATCAAGTCATCTCGAGAATGTAACCACTTTAGCGCATTGCCTTTTAATTTATTTGCAATTAATGCTCTTAGGTTGTTATCATCAAGTTGGTAAACACTCTGGATATTTTTTAGTTGTGCTTGCCATAGCTTAAGACATTCACCACTACCAGAAAATTCAGATATAAGTTCTTTAACATCTGCGAACTTTTGCTTATTGGAAATGTTTTTTGTTTGATTATCACTATTTCTCAACTGTTCTTTTTCTCTCATTAGAAGTTCATTTTCCATCTTCTTTAGTTCACACTCACGCTTCAACAATTCTAATTCGATTTTTAAAAGTCGCCACTCGTTTGCATCACACTCTTTTTGTTTCTTTTCAACACTCGTTCGATTACTTGCGTCATATTGTGGTACAATCCCATTGCTAAATTCACCACACTCCTCGGTGATGTTTATACTGCTCGCTCCTTCGTTGATTTCATCAGCTTGTTCTTTTTCCGCAATGATGGCTTGCGTACAGTCAACGTCAGCGTCAACGTCAACCATGGAGTTTCGAAAATTTCCACGAAGCTCCTCAGGAATTTTTTGTAGGCGAACAATTAGTTCGGCTTTACTACCTGTTGTTTTATGTTTGAGCGAACGCAACCATGATTTTAATTGTTCAACTGTGTATAAACTAAGCGAATCCTCGTTTGATGACATTTTGGGCGCAATACAACCACTTCTGATATTTTAAGCAATTTTTTATTATGTTGGACGCTCTTTTTAAATGATCTGCACTCGTTCTTCTTTATCTTCAACATGGCCGCAGATCGTGCTGCCACACTCCTTTATTTATAATAAGATACATAATTTACAGATTTATGATGTTACCACAATATATAATTTACATATTTATAATGCTGCCACAATACGCAAAATTTGTGAACACCGGTAATCTCAGTAATGCCAGTCATGCATCCAGACAACGCACAAGACGTTCTGATGAAAATATCGAAGCTGTACGAGCCAGTATTGAGGAGACTCCATCGACATCGAGTTATCGCCGCTCTCAGGAATTAGACATCTCTCGCACCACTCTCCGACGCATAATTCATAAAGATTTGAAGATGTTTCCATATAAAATTCAAATGGCACAAAAACTAAACCCAGCTGATTTTCCGCGACGCCTTAATTTTGGCAAATGGGCAAATGGGTCAACTTTAAATGGCCTACCCTGTACTTGTATAACGTTTTTTTTCTAATAATAATGTATCATTGTGCCTAAAATAGAAAAATCGGGTGAAAAATTTTCTAGCTGCCGTACAACTAATATCAAAGCTTTAAGCCATCCGGTTGATATTATATCGTTTATATTGGCAAGGGTATTTGAAGTACCTTAAAAAATTCAGACGACATCAACATATTTCTGTTACCATATGTAGTACTGCCAAAAAGAGATAAAATCATGTCAATACTATCTCAATCTCCCATATAGCTAAGGTGTTCCTTACTTGTTTTTTTTTAAGTAATTTTTTTTAATAATTATGAATATCTTGGAATATTGAATACTATGAATAAGATAACACTGTAAAAATTTGAATTTTTCAGGGTATTGGATGAAATTAATTTTTTTTGGAAAGATTGATCTTCGAAATTCGAGTTTATGAAGTTTTTAATTATAACATAATATAGTATGGAAATGCCTTACAAATTAGAGATACTCGTATATGATTAGAAATGAGATTAAACGTAGTGCTGTGAATATAGGATATCAGCCAATGCCGATGCCAATAGAGCTCCTATAGATAATATATACATAGTGGAAAATGGCTACCACATAAAATATATCGTCTACAATAATACTAACCTACGAGTATAACATATTTCGCATATATTGGAGATTATGCACATACACCTCTCCAAAACCTACGAGTTTCATCACACATAATAATTTTTTTCATTGAGTTATAAAATTCATAAGAAATAAAAAATTTTCCGAAAAATAATCAAACTTTAACTATTAATATCTTTTAAACGATTGGGTTTACGAAAAAATCATAGAAGACCTTTTTTCGGGCATTCAATTTCCTACAAAATCTAAGGAAGAAGATATTTTTTCAAGTAGTTGGAAGCGAGACATAAATTTTTCTATCTGATAATAAGAAAAAATAGAAAACTGTATGTAGGAGGACCTTCCCGTTACAATTAAAAACTCATATTTGGATAGGCTTTCTTAGAGGTTTCTAGGAACCTATTTATCCTAGTACCAATCGAAAAAAAAAACTTAAATTTTTTTGAATCACCCTAATATTAGGTTGTCAAAAAAGTCTTGCGGTATTTTTATTGAATTTATTGAAAAGGGTTTTAACGGTTTGATGACTCATGCCCAGCTCTTGACCGATGCTACGGCTGCTACTATGCCGGTCTCTTTCGACCAATTCAGCGATTTTATCGCAATTTTCGACGATAGGCCTTCCGGAGCGTGTCGCATCTTCGATCACCTCTACACCAGAACGAAAACGTTGAAAGTATCGTTGTGCGGAGGAAATGGAAATTGTATCGGGTCCATAAACTGCACAAATTTTATTGGCGGCTTGAGATGCATTTTTGCCTTATCGTAGTAGTACTGTAAAATATGCTGTATTTTCTCTTTATTTTGCTCCATGTTTGCGACGCTATAACTCACGAACGACTTAAAAGAAACGACAATAAATCAAACACGTGTTAGCGCGTGAAATGAGCTTTCCGAAAAGATATAGCATGACCCGATGCGACGAATAAAACTAGAACTACGCGCTTTCAGCGCCAACTAGCGAAAATACCGCAAGACTTTTTTGACAACCCTAATATATGTATAAATAATCCTTTCAACTGATGTAGAAAAAGAACTATTAAACAAAGAAGAACGAAACCGCTTAAAAAAAATCTTATTTTGAGTTACACTCACTCATAAAACGCTGTGGCATCTTTTGCTTAGTTCTCTGATATAAATTGCTATAGCATTCAATTGCTTTTTAATAACGGGTGATTTTTTTGAGGTTAGGATTTTCATGCATTAGTATTTGACAGATTACGTGGGATTTCAGACATGGTGTCAAAGAGAAAGATGCTCAGTATGCTTTGACATTTCATCATGAATAGACTTACTAACGAGCAACGCTTGCAAATCATTGAATTTTATTACCAAAATCAGTGTTCGGTTCGAAATGTGTTTTATCGACAAATTTTGTTCAGCGATGAGGCTCATTTCTGGTTGAATGGCTACGTAAATAAGCAAAATTGCCGCATTTGGGGTGAAGAGCAACCAGAAGCCGTTCAAGAACTGCCCATGCATCCCGAAAAATGCACTGTTTGGTGTGGTTTGTACGCTGGTGGAATCATTGGACCGTATTTTTTCAAAGATGCTGTTGGACGCAACGTTACGGTGAATGGCGATCGCTATCGTTCGATGCTAACAAACTTTTTGTTGCCAAAAATGGAAGAACTGAACTTGGTTGACATGTGGTTTCAACAAGATGGCGCTACATGCCACACAGCTCGCGATTCTATTGCCATTTTGAGGGAAAACTTCGGACAACAATTCATCTCAAGAAATGGACCCGTAAGTTGGCCACCAAGATCATGCGATTTAACGCCTTTAGACTATTTTTTGTGGGGCTACGTCAAGTCTAAAGTCTACAGAAATAAGCCAGCAACTATTCCAGCTTTGGAAGACAACATTTCCGAAGAAATTCGGGCTATTCCGGCCGAAATGCTCGAAAAAGTTGCCCAAAATTGGACTTTCCGAATGGACCACCTAAGACGCAGCCGCGGTCAACATTTAAATGAAATTATCTTAAAAAAGTAAATGTCATGAACCAATCTAACGTTTCAAATAAAGAACCGATGAGATTTTGCAAATTTTATGCGTTTTTTTTTTTTAAAAAAGTTATCAAGCTCTTAAAAAATCACCCTTTATATTGCTGAGCGTTTCTCATGTGGATCATGAATTGGAAAGTGATTTTCTAAATCAGTTGCATTCTTTAAACCTTGACGAAATAGACTAGAGGTAAGAGCCAGTGCCGCTGCATGTATCCACTATTGCTTCATTTTCATCATCATTATATCATTGTCCAAAACAGAATATTCTAGAAATTTTTCGGCATCTCGAATATTGAAACGTTCAAAACCTTCTCTTTCAATGCTACTGTCCTGTTGAAAGAGAGCCGTACTTGTAGCCAAGTTATTTTGACTTGACTACTTGACTTTTTATTATTTCTTTGATAATTCTAGCATCTATCGGTATTCTCTTCTATGCGGGATCTTTAAGGTGGTATTCTACTCTAGAATTATGAAAAATTCGATATTTATATATATATATGTAATATAAAGTTTAGACTTTCAAAAATATGACTTTGGAAAGATTTTTCAAAATTCGACTTATTTTCGGAGACACAGCCGATTTTGTGAGATGGCGTACGTGTTCACTAGAATTGTTTCCTAAACTTTAAACGCGTTTTTCTCGAAACTACGTTTTTCCACACGGTACCTGCATTATCTCAAGTTCTATATAACCGATTTACTTGAAATTTTGTGTGAATTTTCTTTATATAATCCTTTATCGTTCCTACAAGCACCGTGTCAAAATTTTTTTTTTTAATATTTAAAAAAAATTTAGGAATTTCAAAAAAAAGCTAAAAAATTATTTTTATTTTGAGGCAGTGGCCATTTAAAAAAAGAAAAAAAAAAAATTCGTGTTCCCTGAGGTTGGGGCTAGAACAGCATCCTTACTGATTCAGAATTTCTTTTGATTTTTTTTATTCAGACCACCAGGAGAGTCAGGATAATTGTCACCAGGATGCGCCATTTTTTTACACCTGTCCCTCCCCCCCTCTAATTATTTTAATTTTTAATATTTTTTTTTTGTAAAATTTTTTTTTCTTAAGATATCATTAAAAACACCATATCATTAAAAACACCATAAAAAATGGATAGTAAACATATTTTTGGTTTCTTTTTTTTTTAAATAAAACTCAAAAAACTGCCAAAAAATTTGAGTTGATTTGAGTGCCCGTTCTGTTTTTGCTTTCACAATGTCTCTAATGTGATGACTTAGAGCTTAAGCTTCCATTTTCTGTTTTTTGTGTACAATGTATATATAAATATGAAAGTTTCAAAAATAATTTTTTTTTAAATTAATACGACCACGCTCTTACTTGACAGACTGTAAGTTGGGGCTATGGAAAAGCACTCATCATTATTTAAGATGCTTGCCCTAGTTTATCTGGTATGAATAGGATTTCAGGCATGAAATTGAGTTTAGAAGAAAGTGAGTGGTAATTATACTAGAAGAGGTTAACCATTATTTTTTTAATCTCTTTCATAAAACTTTGTACAGAAGGGAGAAATTTTCAAAATTTAAATTTTTTCGAATATACTTACTTCAATTTATTATTGGCTCGTGACACCTGAACCGAAGTATTAAAATATTCTCATTAAGATATGACCCTTTCTGTTGCTCTTTGTTGACCCTATCTATTATTTATGTATATTTGTTGGTGAAGTTACTTTCTGTCAATAATTTAAGACTCTCCAACTTGGTGAAGAATTGGCATTCAATTGAGTTTTAGTGGTGCGCAAAAGCCGCGCTAATCCGCCACTAAACCGACGCAAGTTGCGGCATTTAAAGCGCATGTAACCATTAATTCTACAAACAGACTAGTAGTTAGTGGAAGTGGGTGGGGGGACAAACGGTAGATGTGAGCTCTTGAAAACTCAGGCTGATGGTAGGTAGTCACACTGGCTGACCTGAAGGGCGGCGGCTTCCACTGAGTAGGGTGTGGTATTAAGCCCAACTGTTGCAGGCGTTGCGCTTTTTTCGCAAGAAATAAAATAGCAAAGATTCCAATATTCTCAAGACAAATGGCGAACGTGGCAAAGGCTCGGCAAAGTTATTTAAGCAGCAGTAAGTGCCAGCAGGCAACAGTGTCTGAGTCTGCTGCAAAGAAAAATTAGTACAACGACAAAAAAATGGAAAAAATCGGCGAGCAGCGAAGGAGGTGTGAAAGAATGTGGCAGATAAAAATTTCACTGGTAATGAATCAAAACAATTTTCATATTTTTCTTAATTAATCTTCTTGACGGTGTTTTCTGCTTTCAAGATACACAAAAATACAAAAGTTGTACGCATGGTGGTAGAGTTGCCATCCAAAAGAACTTTTACGTTACTATATTCAAAGAGAAATAATTTGGTTGAAAATTCTTGTCAAAGAGGAAAGAAGAATGATGTGATTTTGATAAACTCTTATAATTTGTTGGTTAAGAACTTCGTCATCCCATTATATGTTATAGGGGTCCCACCTGAACAATTTTTTGGAAGATTGCGGCATTGCCTTGAATAATAATTCGAGCCGATTTTTGTGTAGATATCTTTTGAAATAAAAAACAATTTCGTAGAAGAACTGGAGTTTGATCGGTTAGTTTCTATGAAAGCTATAGTTGTCAAATCTGAACAAATGGTCCTTCTCCATATAGGAACACGAGTTTGATCGATCAGTTTGCATGGCAGCTATATCCTATAGTGGTTCGGTTTTCAGAGATGAACAGATTCATGGAGAGTAGGGTACGTGAGCAAAATTTCAGATTGATATCTCAAACACTGAGTATAGATGGTCACAAAAACATATATGACTAAATTGACTTTGCTCGTCCCACTGAGCTTGTAAGAGTATATGTATATACCTTATAGGGTCCGTCGACGAATCCGTCTGGGTATTACAAACTTCGTGGTGAACTTCATATACTCTGTACAGGGTATAAAGAAGAGACACTGTCTAAATAAAAAAGTTGTATACCCTTCCAACTATGTAAAAGTTGTTATTTTTCAAAGCCAAACGGCAACCCTATTTGGAAGTTATAAAAATTAGTAAATGGACCGCTAATTCTTCGTCTCGTAACTAACATTATATTTCGCTTTCTCTTCTTATGTGCTTCTTCTTCCTCTGCCTCAATTGTTTTGTGCAAGCTTTGCGTAAAAGTTAGGCAACGGACTGCTGACAGCAACGAAAGTCATCGCGGTGCTGGTGGTGGTTAGAGGGTTAATGCTCAAGAAGTAAGCATTAATAAGTTGTTGTGCGCTAAATGAAAAGGAAAAATCTGTGGAAGAAGGTGGTCTGCGAGGCACAAGTAGATTGTCCAGCGCTTAAATTAGCTTGAAAGGAAGCTGTTAGTTAAAAGTCAAAGTCAAAGCAAAGTGAACGCTGGCGAAGTGATGAGGCAAAACGAACTCCGGCTGAGTGTGGGCGAGCAGAAAAGGATTGTTGTTGTAAGCGCCGATGTCGGCGGATATTTGGCAGCTAAGAAGCATTTCGTGGTAACTAAAAGGAAGTCAGTCGGCATGAATGAGCACCTGAATGACTGAGTGAATGCGTGCGTGAGTGGGCGCTTACAGGAATGAATGATTTTCAGCGTCATCAG
>JAPZAG010003191.1:0-12029 GCA_027475135.1 Bactrocera correcta | reverse complement strand
CCTTCAAAATATAACGAGACACGGAAAAACTTCATGCCATTTTGCAAAATATTTCACTCCTTTCTATAACAACAGATATGTGGACTACTGACAGCCAGAAGTCTTTTTTGTCTGTAACTAGTCATTTCATTTGGGAAAGCAAAATGAATTCAGCAGTCCTGGAAACTACAGAAGTGTTCGGCTCACATACTGCTCAAAATATAGCCACATAATTAAAAAGCATTTTTGACGAGTGGTCAATTTTTAACAAAATAGTGACAATAGTGAGTGATAACGGTGCAAATATTAAAAAGGCGATAAGGGATATACTGCAAAAACACCACCACCCATGTGTCGCTCACACCCTAAATTTATGCGTTGTGGATGCTATAAAGACTGCTCCTCAGATTTTAGAGCTTATAACGAAATGCAGAGCTATAGTAACATATTTCCATCATAACTCTCAAGCAGCAGAAAAACTTAAAAATATGCAAAAGCAAATGGGAGTAGCTGAACTTAAGATGAAGCAAGACGTTGCTACTACAGTGAAACCTCTACTTGCGGACACCTCCAATAAGCGGACCCCTCTCTTAACCGGACAAAAATTCAGGAACCAAGTTTTACTTTCCGTTTTCAGAACAAATTCCACTCTAACAACCGGACCCTCTCGTGACCGGACGCGGACACTTTTTTTACTACTTTTTATTTTCATTACCTCTCGAAAGCGGACGCGGACCTCTCGACAAGGGACAAGAAACTTGGATTCCTGAACGAAAGTGTAAAGAAAACAGTAAAAAACCTCTGATGAGCGGACGCGAAACTCTTTTTTGAGGACAACGAAGACCAATAATTGAAGTAAATGTAGAGTAACTAACCGAACAGCCGAAATCTATATACAAGTAATATGAGTACATACTCGTACACACACCATATGTTAAACTGTGAGGACAAGCGGTAACTTGCTAAGATGTAGCAATTTGTAGCTATTAACATGAAAAAATAAAAATTATGATTCATTTGATTTGTCTTTGCAAAACGTTTAAGTCGTGTTAACCGGGAAAATATGCCACAAAAAAAGAAAATACTTTCTATTAAAGAAAAAATGGAAATTTTAAATGTGTTGGAGAAAGAAAATTATCTGTTCGTGCAATCGGAAAAAGGTTAGTGCTTTATAATAGTACAATTTTTTTTTACTTTTATTTGTTTGCTTTTAAAGATTCGATATTGGAAAATCCCAGGCTGCCACTATTGTGAAAAAAAGGAAGACATTAAAAGAATATGGTTGAGTGGTGATAACATAAATAAAAAGAAAAACTTCTTAAATAGTGATGGTTCAAAAATAGACAATTTGTGTTTTGAGTGGTTTGTCAAAGCCAGAAATCAAAATATACCAGTGTCGGGCCCTATTATAAAGGAAAAAGCAAAACAAATTGCGGGTCAATTAGGACTTCAAACTTTTTCGGCATCAAATGGATGGTTGGAAAAATGGCGGAAACGACATAATGTGACTTTCAAATGCATATGTGGGGAATCTGCTGAGGTTAATCCTGAGGATGTACATCAATTCAAACAAAAGCTACCAGACTTATTATTGGGCTACAGACCAGAAGATATATTTAACGCAGATGAAACTGGACTTTTTTTCCGGGCTTTGCCAAATAAGACTCTTGCCTTGAATAACGAAAAATGCGTTAGCGGTAAGTTATCGAAGGAAAGATTAACAGTGCTATTGTGTGCCAATATGGCTGGAGATAAAGAAAAACCGTTGGTGATCGGAAAAGCAGCATGCCCACGCGCGTTTAAAAAATGCGATATAAAAAATCTGCCAGTCAAATCCCAAAGCTTGGATGTCTCGTGAAATTATGTGTGAGTGGCTACTAACTTTTGATAAAAAAATGGGCTCTCAGATGAGAAAAGTTTTACTATTTTTGGACAATGCCACAACTCACCCTCGAGATATTAAACTTAATAACATAAAGTTGATCTTTTTACCTGCTAATACAACATCCATTTGCCAGCCCCTCGATCAGGGAATTATACAGAATTTCAAATGTCACTACAGATGCAATATTATCAAACATATTTTAACAAGAATAGATGAAAGTTCAATGAACAAACTTTCAAAAACCTTTGACATTTTGGAGGCTATTTATTTTATTAAGACTGCATGGGACAACGTAACGATGGAAACAATTAAAAACTGTTTTTCTAAAGCTGGTTTCCAGAAAAGTTTGAACGAAATTTCTGACTTCGATGCAGAGGACGATATTCCCATATCTACGTTATCGGCTTTGATAAAGCTTTTAAATTAAAATGGGCAAGGGCAGCATTCCGATGACTTTTTGTTAATCGACGAAATTGTTACTACAGAAGATGATAATATTGACATTGTTATTGACGAAACGGTTACTGACGAATTATCTGACAGAGAAACTGAAGACCTCAATGAAGTATGCGCTCAGGATGCGAGTCAAATTAAATCATACACTGAAGCACTAAAACAACTTCGTTGCATTAAAAAATTCGTTAGTGACGACGTTACTGGTTTCAGTACGCCAAAAACTTGGAAAGTCATCTTGAAAACTGTTTTATAAAACAGAAACAAGGAAAGTTGCGACAGACTTCGGTAAAGGAATTTTTAAAAGTCCAAACATAAATAAATATGTTCAATATATTATAGCTATGAAACATCTCGCAATAAAAATGAAATATATAAATTAAATTACCAAGAAATCTAATTTATTTAAAAAGTAGTATGTGTATAAATTTTAGTAAAATTTTTATTCGCCCACTCCTACAAGCGGACCCCCCCCCCATAAGCGGACAAAAATTGTGGGAGGTTTCACTGTATATGGAACTCTGGCCTTATAATGATGGAACGTATATGCTTGATAAAAGAACCGCTCTCTGCTATACTAACTTCCTTACCAAGTGCACCGAACTTTCTGAATGCATCAGAATGGGAAACGTTACGTGATTCCATCACAACAGAACTTTCAGCACAAAACTACCCAACGATGTCACTAGTGGTGCCTATAGTCAGAGGACTGCAATATGCAATAAGATCCCAGCAAATGAAAACTACGGAGAGAGAATGCTTGAAAAGTAGTTTGTTGGAAGTAATTTCGAGACGACTTGGCCAACTAGAGCCTGACAAGATGTGTGCCAAATCGACCTTCTTAGACCCACGGTTTAAAAATATTGCCTTTGGAAATGAAAGTAACTCTAGTAATGCTCAAAAATAGTTGGGAGAAGAGGTATCAGCATTCATACAGCGGAACCAAAGGACTACTACAGCCCCAGTAATAGAATTACCCGCGGATAAAAGCAAATTATCTCTTTGGACTCTACTTGACCAAAAAGTAAATTATTTGAATAGTTCAATTTCGGTCGCTTGCTTTTTTATTCCGGCTATTCAAAAGAAAAATTATAGAAAATTATTCAGTGAAAACTTTACGTGTGTTTCACACAAAGAGGTCAATTGCAGATTGAAATTTATTACGAAGCCACCAAGGGTTCGCCCTAATATCGGTCGGTGTTCTTTTTGCCATCAAAGTATGGCAGCCCAAGGCAAGGCAAGAATTTCTCCCAAGATGAGGTGACATACGTGCAGAATTATGGATCGCGGTTAATCAGCAAGCGATCGTCACGATGTCACAGCACTCTGTTGAGTGGCAAAATAGAGGTTTTCCGCACGCACCCATTCTTCATTGGATGATGGTTACACCAATCAAATTGATGAAATAATTTCTCCGGAAATTCCCGATGAAGAGAAAGATCCAGTATTACCTGAAGTGGTGGAAACCAAATGGTGCATGCACCTTGCGGACACTACAATCCCTTTTCGATTTGCATGTCTGACAATAAATGCACGAAACACTATCCATGTGCTTTTCTTTCGGAAATACAAACTGGAAATGATGGATATCAACTCTATCGGCGTCGCTCACCAGACGACAATGGCAGAACATTCAGCATTCAATTTAGAAAAGTGAATATCGAAGTTGACAACACACGGATCGTACTATATTCACCACTATTGTTTAATTCATATTAAAAACTCATATCAGTGTTTAGTATTGCAGTTTGGTGAAATCGATAAAATACGTTTGAAAGTACGTCACCAAAGGAAGCAACATGGCGGATATTGGTCTTAAACGATACGGTCGATACGTGAACTGCAATAAAGCGCTTTGTAGGATATTTACTTTTGCAATTCATAAACGTTTTCCGACTGTTGTGCGTCTCGCAGTTAATTTGGAGAATGGCCAAAGAGTGTATTTCAACCCAGAGAATTCAGTATAGCCAGTGGAAACATCGCCAGCAACAAAATTAACATTGACGAGTTTTTTCTCAACTTTCGTCAGTGATCTGTTTGTGAGAACATTGCTCTATTCGGAAATACCTTGATATTATGGGATTCCATCGTCGAAGAAATAGTTACGCAGAAAGCAAGGCCAATCAATAGATTGACATCCAGGTGTCTTATCAACTAATGCATTAGGACGAATTTACACAATCCACCCGAAAAACTACGATTGTTTCTACCTTCGGTTGCTATTGATTAATGTACGCGGTTCAACTTTATTTGAGTCATTGCTTACTGCAAATGGTTCGATGTGTGCAAGTTTTGGAGAAGTAAGCCAGCAATTACAATCACTGGAATGAAAATGAAGTTCGCATACTTTTCGATATAAACCTCGACATTGCCAAAGACATTTTACATCGTCTTCGCTAAAAATTGGAAATGGTACAATTTCGGTTGATACTTCCGGTGGTCCAACATAAATTCCATCTTCCCTTAATCAATTCACAAAAGATGAACTCATCACAAATGTTCAGGCGTTGGCCAAATTATCGTAACTACGATTCCTTAAGTGCACGCGCAATGTTAGCTGCCAAAAATACCGATGTTGTTGACTTAAGCTGGAAGTTGCAAAGTCAAATTCCGGGAGACTTGCGCTCATACAAATCGATCGATCATCTTGACAATGAAGACGACGCCGTGAATTGTCCAGTGGTATTTCTAAATTCTTTGGACATACTTGGTATGCCATCACATCATTTGCATCTCAAAGTAGGATCCGTCGTTATTATGTTTCGTAATCTTCATGCGCCGAAACTTTGTAATGGACCACGACTGATTGTGACGCACCTATCGAATACAAGGGGGAGAAAGCTGCGTTACATTGAAAACAAAAAAAAATAACACCAAAAATGAAATGATGAATTTAACTTTCTTTTCATTTCAAAATACATAATTTCACGCAGGACAACAGCTGCGGGGTCAGCTAGTGTATGTATATAAATATGTGTATACAGCTGTGTTCATTGAAATTGCAGTGCAAGAGGAGCTAAGATATATAACGGTTTTTTTGCATATTCCTTTTTGTTAGTTGATCTCTTGCTCATTGCTTTTATAAAATGGAATTCAGAGAATAAAAAAAACCGTTAGATTTGATGTGTTTTGTGCATTTTTTTGATATTTTTGAGAACATCCACATCTTGTTGGCTGTTCTCTGAAATAGCAGTTTGTAATTTTTCTCAACGAAAAGTTCCAATAAAATGTTTAAATATAAAAATATAGATTCCATTAAGTTTATTATTGTAATTTAAATGACTCTACACTACAACAATGAATAAATTTAAACTTTAGTTGGTAAAGGACCTCACTGCTTCAAGGAAGAAACAATGCCAGAAATTATAAATTTAATCCTGAAAAACGTGGTGCCCTACACAAAACTATAAATTTAGAGAAGCGACGCATAGTGTGCTGCAGTCAAAACAATCCTTTGGCATTCTCTAGGGAAATAAAAGCCCAGCTGAAGTTGGGGATCAGCGACGTAACCAATCGACGACGACTGATGAATGAAAATTTGAATAAGTGAGGCCCACAAAAGGTGCCTTTACTTAGTCAAAGACATATCAACGTCCGGTTTTAGTTTGCCAAAAGCCATTTAAACTGGCCAATATCAAAAAGGCGCATTATCCTTTGAACAGATGAGTCAAAAATGGTCTTGTTTTGTGGGGCAGGCTCTAGACAGTATATCCGTCGACCACCAAACACAGAATCCGTCAAAACATAAAGAACGGTGGCTTTAAAATTTTAATATGGGCCAGTTTTTCCCATAGTGGTGTGCGCCCAATACATGCGATCGATGGGATCATGGATAAAAATATGTACGTGGAGATACTAAGGAACTTCATGCTGTCATAGCCAGTTAGAATATGCCCTTAAAATAGAAATATCAGCAGGATAACGATCGAAAAAAACACCAGCAAGCTGATTGAAATTTATCTCAGCCAAGAAAAAATCGATTTGATGCCATGGCCAGCACAATTCCTGCATCTCAACCCCATAGGAAACTTATGAGGAAATGTCAAAACTTTGTTTCAAAGCAATCCCCGTCTTCTAAGCCGCAGCTTTGGCTGGTTGTTCAAGAAACATGGGCGCAGATTAATCTCAAGCGTTGCCATTACTTGGTCCACTCCATGCCACGCTTGTAAGAGGCTGTAATAACCAATAAAGGATACACTACAAAGTATTAAGACAATACCAAAATATTATTTAGTACAACAAAGTTAATTAATGAGTTATGTTGATTTTATGAATATTTTTTGTTAACACTGCTATTTCACTGAACAGCAGAAATTAGCGCTTTTATTTTATTATTCATTCATACTTAAAAACAAGAAAAAACGTTAACTTCGGTTGCATCGAAGCTAAATACCCTTCACAGGTGCATTTCTGTTAGTAACTATGTGTCCAGTTTGTATAGAAGCTATATGCTATAGTAACTCGTTCTGAACAATTTCTTCGGAGATTACATTGTTACCTTCAAAAATAATCTATACCAAATTTCGTGAATATATCTTGTCAAATGTTAAAGTTGTCCATACAAGGACTTGATTCTGATCGTTCAGTTTGTATGGCAGCTATATGCTATAGTTAACCGATCTGAACAATTTCTTCGGAGATTACATTGTTGCCTTAGAAAATAATATATACCAAATTTCGTGAATATATCTTGTCAAATGTGAAAGTTTTCTATACAAGAACTTGATTCCGATCGTTCAGTTTGTATGGCAGCTATATGCTATAGTTAACCGATCTGAACAATTTCTTCGGAGACTACATTTTTGCCTTAGAAAATATTATATACCAAATTTCGTGAATATATCTTGTCAAATGTGAAAGTTTTCCGTACAAGAACTGGATTCCGATCGTTCAGTTTGTATGGCAGCTATATGTTATAGTTAACCGATCTGAACAATTTTCTCGGATATTACATTTTTTCCCTAGAAAATAATCCATACCAAATTTGGTGATGATACATTGTCAAATGCGAAAGTTTTCCATATGAGAACTTGATTCCGATCGTTCAGTTTATGTGGCAGCTATATGCTATAGTGGTCCGATATCGGCCGTTCCGACAAATGAGCAGCTTCTTGAAGAGAAAATTACGTTTGCAAAATTTCAAAAGGATATCTTAAAAACTGAGGGACTAGTTCGTATATATACAGACAGACGGACAGACGGACAGACAGACGGACATAGCTAAATCGACTCAGCTCAACATCCTGATCATTTATATATATACTTCATAGGGTCTCCGACGCTTCCTTCTGGGTGTTACAAACATCGTGACAAGATTAATATACCCTGTTCAGGGTATAAATATAGAGTCAATTAACCCAAAAGAGTTTCTAAGTCATGTAAAACTAAATAATTTATCACTTCGAAAACATACAGGTCATCTGCACTGCTATTTCAATGAACACAGCTGTACATACTTATCTTATGAAACCTACATTAATTAGGTAACAACATAAACATGACTATTGTATGTAAGTACATATGCACATACTTGTGGGCTTTGATATAAAACAAGAATAAGTCTTGCGGTATTTTCGCTAGTTGGCACTGAAAGCGCGTAGTTCTAGTTTGATTGATTATCGTTTCTTTTAAGTCGTTCGTGAGTTACAGCGTCGCAAACATGGATCAAAATAAAGAGAAAATACGGCATATTTTACAGTACTACTACAATAAAGGCAAAAATGCATCTCAAGCTGCCAATAAAATTTGTGCAGTTTATGGACCCGACACAGTTTCCATTTCCACCGCACAACGATGGTTTCAACGTTTTCGTTCTGGTGTAGAGGTGGTCGAAGATGCGCCACGCTCCGGAAGGCCAGTCGTCGAAAATTGCGATAAAATCGCTGAATTGTAATAAAATTTTGGCTAACTCGGCCGAGATGAGGAAGTTTCACCACTGCCTGATCGGCAGGAGAAATTTTAACTGTTGCGCTTGAACAGAGCTGAGCATTGAATACAAATTATGCTCAGAACTAAATATTTCTTTTACAGTCGTATGTTCGCTCTTTTGCTTATATTTTTATACGTTTATATGCAAACATAGTATGTATGTACTCAAAATAATTCTTTTTGTGCACAGGTGTAATTAAACACATTTTAATTAATTAAGTTTTTCAAAGCAATATTGGAAAATAAGTCCTACTTTTTTAATTGTTTCTTGTATTTGATATATGTGTATACTTCATTATATGTGTGTTCAAAAATTATCGCGATTTTTGTGTTTTTTAAAAAATTATTTATTTATTCATGAATATCTATTTTGTCCCCTTCTAAGTAATCCCCATGAGATATTAAACACTTGTGCCAACGGTTTTTCCAATCTTCGAAGCAGTTCAAAAATCATTTTTTTTATCTTCTTCAGCTCACCCTTCGATGACGTCTTTATCTCGTCAAGAAAAGCGTAACGTCGTCCTTTCATGGGCCTCTTCAGTTCAGGGAACAAGAAAAAGTCATAGGGGTCCAGATCTGGGGAATACGGTGGCTGCGGCATCATTAGTGTGTTGTTTTTGGCCAAAAAGTCGCGCACAAGCAACGATGTGTGAGCAGGGGCGTTATCGTGGTGCAAAAGCCAATTCTTGTTCTTCCACAAACCCGGGTGTTTCTGGTGGATTGTTTCGCGCAAATTGCGCATAACTTGCAGGTAATATTCCTTATTGACAGTTCTTTCCTGTGGCAAGAACTCATGATGCACCACGCCCCTGCAATCGAAGAAAACTGTCAGCAAAACTTTCACATTCGATCGAACGTGGCGCGCTTTTTTCGGTCTTGGTCTTGCGGCAGCTTCCACTGAGATGATTGAGCTTTGGTTTCCACGTCATAACCATAAACCCACGATTCGTCATCAGTTATGACCCTCTGGAGCAAATTTGGGTCGTCGCGGACAGAATTTAACATCTCATTAGCAATGTTCATGCGAGGCTGTTTTTGGTCACAATTGAACAATTTTGTTACGAATTTCGCGGCGACCCGTCTCATGCCCATTGATAACAATTGAATGGCACGAGCCAATCGATATGTTTAGGTTCTCAGCAACTTCTCTAACGGTGATTCCACGATTGGCCAATACCATTTTCTACACTTCAATAATTTTGTCGTCTGTTGTTGAAGTGCTCGGGCACGCTCTTCGTCGTTCACATCTTCTCGGCCTTCTGAGAACATTTTGTACCACCGATAAACGTTGCTTCGGTCCAAGGTAGCTTCTCCGTATGCCACAGTCAACATTCGGAATGCATCCGCGCACTTAATTTCGTTTTTCACACAAAATTTGATACAGGTTTTTTGATCAATTTTTTTGAATAGGTAAAAATCGAGGACGATCCAAAACACGTGCAAGCAAAGCAGCTGTCAACAATTAAATGAACATTCAAAATGGCCGAGCTTGTCGGCATAAGTGAGAGACATGAGTGCCAACATAACGCCACAAAAAATTCGAAATTCGAATATACGTAACCCGCGAAAATTCAAAATTTGCGATACTTTTTGAACACACCTCGTATGTATGTATCATAATATATTAAAAAAATTAAATATAATATATTACAAATGTTATAAATGTACATATATATAAGGGTGGGTCGATTCCGGACTTTTTTCGATTCGGGATTTCTAATAGTGCGGAAAAGTTGAGATCGGATTACATCTTCAACCCCAACTCCGGCCTTGAAATTTCGGAAATTCGCTAAAATCGTGAAATTGTCTAGCTAGCGCCTGAAATACGCCCCTCATGGCAAAATGTATAAAACAAAAGTTATTTGTCACGTCATTTGCTACCGAAATGGTATATGAGATCATGGCCGTAGGTCGAACCATTCCCTAGATACGAGCGAAAATGCGGCGCGCCGCAGCGCAAGGTGAAAATCGGCTTGTGGCCACACTTCTTGACGTTGATTTCGCCGAGTGCTATCACTCACATTCATTCACCTACGCCAAAGGACACGTTCGGACTGGTCTCCACATAAGTATTTTTTCATCGAGTTCCTTCACTCTTGTCGTTGATTTCGCCGAGTGCTATCACTTATATTCTCTCAACAGAACACAGAACTCAAAATGTCTGTATCTAAATTTAAATTTAGACAGAAATGTCCTGTGTTTGGCATATATCCGTCCAATCTCTCTGAGTCCCAGTTACCTACTTACCAGGATGTTCTTTAGTGTTATCAGTTTGAAAGATTTCATATAGGGCGACTCCGAGGCGACAACTATGAACCTAGGGGAAAAGAGGTTACAGAAATAGTTGCAAAAAAGGTTGGAAATACTTTCAAAAAGTCATCTATTCCAATAGTTTCACACACCAGAGTTGTACAAATGCTCACCACATACCGTAAGAAATTTCTGACTCTTAAACAAATGTTTTTAAGGAACCCAATAGGCTTGAGCTCTAAAAGAGACGACTTTGTCTCTTCTGCCGGAAAATTATTTGACATCGCTGCTTGTAAATGCATTTATTTTTCTTCTTGCACTTGTTTAAAGGAAAGGAAAGTTCTTATCAATGAACAACCATTTCTATTGGACCAGAGAACCAGAAGAATTGGTCGCATTGGAAGTGTTGATCTACCTGAAACAAAAAAGATTACAAAGAAAAATGAACGTAAAGAAAAGCTTTCAAAACGTCATTCAACATCAACACTTACCAGAAAAGTATCAACTAGAACACGTGACCATTCAGATCAGCCAGACTCTCATACAGTCGACAACAATGTAGTTGTGTCGCACATGGATTCTTCCAAAAACGATGCTGATGATGAATTTTCTCTTCCATCCTCTAAAACCAAACAAAACACACTAGTATTAGAACACACTGCTTTAGCTGCCCAAAGATTTGGAGTAAGTGATAGAGCAGCTGCCTTAATTGTTTCATCTGCTTTTCTGGATGCCAAAAAAGCACGTTTGATAACAGAGGATCAGGCTAGCTTTGTCACTGACAAATGCAAGATTATTAGGGCACAACACCTACACAAGTCAGCGAAGGTGAAAAATAGTACCGCGACACTGTTAAAGTGGAACCTGGTTGTCATTACTTTGGCCACGTCACCTCTCCTTCCGGGTCAGCTGAGGATGAGACGAAAGCTATATGGCAACATTTACAAGGCACACAGTTGATGTGGAACATCTAGAAGTTGTCGGTGCTGATGGCACCAACACGAACACACGTTGGAAAGGTGGAATCATTCGGAAACTAGAAGAAAGAATAGGTAGGCCATTACAGTGAGTTGTTTGTCTTCTACATTTCAACGAACTTCCATTTCGTCCTCTTTTCGAACACATAGATAGTGTCTCAAAGAGTCCAAATACACTCTCTGGCGACATAGGTAGACTGCTCCCTGATTGTGAGAAGTTGCCTGTTGTCAAATTTGAAAGTTTTCCATCCTGCCAATTACCTTCTGAGGTTATTGATCCGACCCAACTTAGCACAGACCAAGCTTAACTCTATAAAATATCAGAAGCTGTTATTTCCGGCCAATGTTCCTCAGATTTAGCGTCGATGCATTCAGTTAACATGTGCAAATCTCGCTGGCTTACCTGTGCAAATTGAATTCTGAGATTATACATATCTACTGACAAACCAACAAGGGAAATGAAGATTTTGGTCAAGTACATACTTACATTTTACTCACCTATGTGGTTCTGAATAAAATTCAACAGTTCAATCAAAGATGGCTCGCGCTATCTTTAT
>JAPZAG010003190.1:0-12039 GCA_027475135.1 Bactrocera correcta | reverse complement strand
CTTCTTTAACGTAATGAAGGTGATATAAAGCCATGGCGGCATAACGACAGTGCATTTAGAAGAATTCCGTAATCTTATATTTAGGTATAAAGTCGATTTTGTTGTTTATACGCATTTAGCAATCGATATCGAAATGCTTCAAATCATTAGTTTAACATATTTATGTAAGTTAAACTTCTGTAACGTATTGAAGTTGATATAAAGCCATGGCGGCATAACGACAGTACATTTGGAAGAATTCCGTCGTCTTATATTTATGTAAAAAGTCGATTTTTTTGTATATACACATTTAGCGATCGATATCGAGATGCTTCAATTCATTAGTTTAACATATTTATTTTAATAATTCTCCTTTAACGATCTGAAGTTGGCATATAGCCTAGCGGCATAACGGCAGTGCATTTAGAAGAATTCCGTTATCTTATATTTAGGTATAAAGTCGATTTTCTTGTATTAGCGATCGTTAATCGATATCGATATGCTTCAAATCATTAGTCTAACATATTTAAGTTAGTTAACCTTCTTTACCGTAATGAAGGTGATATAAAGCCATGGCGTCATAACGACAGTGCATTTAGAAGAATTCCGTAATCTTATAATTAGGTATAAAATCGATTTTTTTGTATATACGCTTTTAGCAATCGATATCGAAATGCTTCAAATCATTAGTCTAACATATTTAAGTTAGTTAACCTTCTTTACCGTAATGAAGTTGATATAAAGCCATGGCGGCATAACGACAGTGCATTTAGAAGAATTCCGTAATCTTATATTTAGGTATAAAGTCGATTTTGTTGTATATACACATTAAGCAATCGATATCGAAATGCTTCAAATCATTATTTTAACATATTTAAGTTAATTAACCTTCTTTATTTTACTGAAGTTTACATAAAGCCAAAACGGTATAACGGCAGTGCATTTGGAAGAATTTCGTGATCTTATATTTAGGTAAAAAGTCGATTTTCTTGTATATACACATTTATCTATCGATATCGAAATGCTTCAAATTATTCGTTTAACATATTTAAGTTAGTTAACCTTCTTTAACGTAATGAAGGTGATATAAAGCCATGGAGGCATAACGGCAGTGCATGTAGAAGAATTCCGTAATCTTATATTTAGGTATAAAGTCGATTTTCTTGTATATACACATTTAGCAATCGATATCGAAATGCATCAAAAACTGGTTAAGCATATTTAAGTTAATTAACCTTCTTTATCTTACTGAAGTTTACATAAAGCAATAACGGCATAACTGCAGTATATTTATATGAATGCTGTTATCTTATATTTTAGTATAAAGTCGATTTTGTTGTACATACGCTTTTAGCAATATGATATAAAGCCATGGCGACATAACGACAGTGCATTTAGAAGAATTCCGTAATCTTATATTTAGGTATTAAACCGATTTTGTTGTATATACGCATTTAGCAATCGATATCGAAATGCTTCAAATCATTCGTTTAACATATTTAAGTTAGATAACCTTCTTTAACGTAATGAAGGTGATATAAAGTCATGGCGGCATAACGACAGTGCATTTAGAAGAATTCCGTAATCTTATATTTAGGTATAAAGTCGATTTTGTTGTATATACACATTAAGCAATCGATATCGAAATGCTCCAAATCATTAGTTTAAATTATTAAGTTAATAAACATTTTTTAGCATACTGAAGTCTACATAAAGCCATAATTGCATAACGGCAGTGCATTTAGAAGAATTCCGTAATCTTATATTTAGGTAAAAAGTCGATTTTCTTGTATATATACATTTAGCTATCGATATTGAAATGCTTCAAATCATTCGTTTAACATATTTAAGTTAGTTAACCTTCTTTAACGTAATGAAGGTGATATAAAGCCATGGCGACATAACGACAGTGCATTTAGAAGAATTCCGTAATCTTATATTAGGTATAAAGTCGATTTTGTTGTATATACACATTTAGCAATCGATATCGAAATGCTTCAAATCATTCGTTTAACATATTTAAGTTAAATAGCCTTCTTTAACGTATTGAAGTTGATGTAAAGCCATGGCAGCATAACGACAATACATTTGGAAGAATTCCGTAGTCTTATATTTATGTATAAAGTTGATTTTCTTGTATATACACATTTAGCAATCGATATAGAAATGCTTCAAATCATTCGTTTAACATATTTAAGTTAGTTAACCTTCTTTAACGTAATGAAGGTGATATAAAGCCATGGCGGCATAACGACAGTGCATTTAGAAGAATTCCGTAATCTTATATTTAGGTATAAAGTCGATTTTGTTGTATATACGCATTAAGCTATCGATATCGAAATGCTTTGACTCATTAGTTTAACATATTTAAGTTAATTAACCTTCTTTATCTTCCCGGAGTTTACGTAAAGCCATGGCGGCATAACGGCAGTGCATTTAGAAGAATTCCGTAATTTTATATTAGGTATAAAGTCGATTTTCTTGTATATACACATTTAGCAATCGATATCGAAACGTTTCAAATCATTCGTTTAACATATTTAAGTTAGTTAACCTTCTTTAACGTAATGAAGGTGATATAAAGCCATGGCGGCATAACGGCAGTGCATTTAGAAGAATTCCGTAAAGTCGATTTTGTTGTATATACGCATTTGGCAATCGATATAGAAATGCCTCAAATCATTCGTTTAACATATTTCAGTTAGTTAACCTTCTTTAATGTAATGAAGGTGATATAAAGCCATGGCGGCATAACGGCAGTGCATTTAGAAGAATTCCGTAATCTTATATTTAGGTATAAAGCCGATTTGGTTGTATATACGCATTTAGCAATCGATATCGAAATGCTTCAAATCATTAGTTTAACATATTTAAGTTAATTAACCCTCTTTAACGTATTGAAGTTGATGTTAAGCCATGGCAGCATAACGACAATACATTTGGAGGAATTCCGTTGTCTTATATTTATGTATAAAGTCGATTTTCTTGTACATACACATTTAGCTATCGATATCGAAATGCTTCAAATCATTCGTTTAACATATTTAAGTTAGTTAAACTTCTTTATCTTACTGAAGTTTACATAAAGCCAAAACGGTATAACGGCAGTGCATTTGGAGGAATTCCGTAATCTTATATTTAAGTAAAAAGTCGATTTTCTTGTATATACACATTTAGCTACCGATATCGAAATGCTGCAAATCATTCGTTTAACATATTTAAGTTAGTTAACCTTCTTTAACGTAATAAAGGTGATATAGAGCCATGGCGGCGTAACGACAGTGCATTATGAAGAATTCCGTAATCTTATATTTATGTATAAAGTCGATTTTCTTGTATATAGACATTTAGCAATCGATATCGAAATGCTTCAAATCATTCGTTTAACATATTTAAGTTAATTAACCTTCTTTAACGTAATGAAGGTGATATAAAGCCATGGCGGCATAACGGCAGTATATTTATATGAATTCCGTTATCTTATATTTAGGTATAAAGTCGATTTTGTTGTATATACACATTAAGCAAGCGATATAGAAATGCTTTAAATCATTAGTTTGACATATTTAAGTTAATTAACCTTCTTTATCTTACTGAAGTTTACATAAAGCCATAACGGCATAACGGCAGTATATTTATATGAATTCCGTTATCTTATATTTAGGTATAAAGTCGATTTTGTTGTACATACACATTTAGCAATCGATATCGAAATGCTTCAAATCATTAGTTTAACATATTTAAGTTAGTTAACCTTCTTTAACGTAATGAAGGTGATATAAAGCCATGGCGGCATAACGGCAGTGCATTATGAAGAATTCCGTAATCTTATATTTATGTATAAAGTCGATTTTGTTGTATATAGACATTTAGCAATCGATATCGAAATGCTTGAAATCATTAGTTTAACATATTTAAGTTAATAAACCTTCTTCAACGAACTGAAGTTGGCTTAAAGCCATGGCAGCATAACGACAATACATTTGGAGGAATTCCGTTGTCTTATATTTATGTATAAAGTCGATTTTCTTGTATATACACATTTAGCTATCGATATCGAAATGCTTCAAATCATTTGTTTAACATATTTAAGTAAGTAAACCTTCTTTAACGTAATGAAGGTGATATAAAGCCATGGCGGCATAACGACAGTGCATTATGAAGAATTCCGTAATCTTATATTTATGTATAAAGTCGATTTTCTTGTATATAGACATTTAGCAATCGATATCGAAATGCTTCAAATCATTCGTTTAACATATTTAAGTTAATTAACCTTCTTTAACGTAATGAAGGTGATATAAAGCCATGGCGGCATAACGGCAGTATATTTTTATGAATTCCCTAATCGTATATTTAGGTATAAAGTCGATTTTGTTGTATATACACATTAAGCAAGCGATACAGAAATGCTTTAAATCATTAGTTTGACATATTTAAGTTAATTAAACTTCTTTATCTTACTGAAGTTTACATAAAGCCAAAACGGTATAACAGCAGTGCATTTGGAGGAATTCCGTAATCTTATATTTAAGTAAAAAGTCGATTTTCTTGTATATACACATTTAGCTACCGATATCGAAATGCTGCAAATCATTCGTTTAACATATTTAAGTTAGTTAACCTTCTTTAACGTAATAAAGGTGATATAGAGCCATGGCGGCATAACGATAGTGCATTTAGAAGAATTCCGTAATCTTATATTTAGGTATAAAGTCGATTTTGTTGTATATACACATTTAGCAATCGAAGAAGCATTTAGAAGAATTCCGTTATCGTGTATTTATGTATAAAGTCGATTTTCTTAAATATTCATTAGTTTAACATATTAAAGTTAATTAACCTTCTTTATCTTACTGAAGTTTACATAAAGCCATAACGGCATAACGGCAGTATATTTATATGAATTCCGTTATCTTATATTTAGGTATAAAGTCGATTTTGTTGTACATACACATTTAGCAATCGATATCGAAATGCTTCAAATCATTAGTTTAACATATTTAAGTTAGTTAACCTTCTTTAACGTAATGAAGGTGATATAAAGCCATGGCGGCATAACGGCAGTGCATTATGAAGAATTCCGTAATCTTATATTTATGTATAAAGTCGATTTTCTTGTATATAGACATTTAGCAATCGATATCGAAATGCTTGAAATCATTAGTTTAACATATTTAAGTTAATAAACCTTCTTCAACGAACGAAAGTTGGCTTAAAGCCATGGCGGCATAACGGCAGTGCATTTAGAAGAATTCCGTAATCTTATATTTAGGCATAAAATCGATTTTCTTGTATATACATCTTTAGCTACCGATATCGAAATGCTGCAAATCATTCGTTTAACATATTTAAGTTAGTTAACCTTCTTTAACGTAATAAAGGTGATATAGAGCCATGGCGGCATAACGACAGTGCATTTAGAAGAATTCCGTAATCTTATATTTAGGTATAAAGTCGATTTTGTTGTATATACACATTTAGCAATCGAAGAAGCATTTAGAAGAATTCCGTTATCGTGTATTTATGTATAAAGTCGATTTTCTTAAATATTCATTAGTTTAACATATTAAAGTTAATTAACCTTCTTTATCTTACTGAAGTTTACATAAAGCCATAACGGCATAACGGCAGTATATTTATATGAATTCCGTAATCTTATATTTAGGAAAAAAGTCGATTTTGTTGTATATACACATTTAGCTATCGATATCGAAATTCTTCAAATCATTCGTTTAACATATTTAAGTTCGTTAGCCTTCGTTATCTTACTGAAGTTTACATAAAGCCGAAACGGTATAACGCCAGTGCATTTGGAAGAATCCCGTAATCATATATTTAGGTATAAAGTCGATTTTCTTGTATATATGCATTAAGCAAACGATATCGAAATGCTTCAAATAACTGGTTTAAAATATTTAAGTTAATAAAGCTTCTTTAACGAAATAAAGTTACCATAAAGCCATAACGGCATAACGGCAGTGCATTTAGAAGAATTTCGTAAACTTATATTTAGGTATAAAGTCGATTTTCTTGTATATACGCATTAAGCAATCGATTTCGAAATGCTTCAAATAACTAGTGTAACATATCTAAGTTAATAAACCTTCTTAAGCAAACTGAAGTTAACATAAAGCCATAAAGGCATATCGGCAGTGCATTTGGAAGAATTCCGTAATCTTATATTTAGGTATAAAGTCGATTTTGTTGTGTGTATGCATTTAGCAATCGATTTCAAAAATCTTCAAATCATTAGTTTAACAGATTTAAGTTAATAAAGCTTCTTTAACGCACTGAAGTTAACATAAAGCCATGGCGGCATAACGGCAGTGCATTTAGAAGAATTCCGTAATCTTATATTTAGGTATAAAGTCGATTTTCTTGTGTATACATGCACATTTAGCAATCGATATCGAAATGCCTCAAATCATTAGTTTAACATATTTAAGTTAATTAACCCCCTTTATCTTACTGAAGTCTACAAACGCCTTAACGGCATAACGGCAGTGCATGTAGAAGAATTCCGTTATCATATATTTAGGTATAAAGTCGATTTTCTTGTATATACACATACCTCAAATCATAAGTTTAATATATTTAAGTTAATTTACCCTCTCTATCTTACTGAAGTCTACAAACGCCTTAACGGCATAACGGCAAAGCATTTACAAGAATTACGTAATCTTATATTTAGGTATAAAGTCGATTTTCTTGTATATACTCATTTGGCAATCGAAATCGAAATGCTTTAAATCATTAGTTTAATATACTTAAGTTAATAAAGCTTCTTTAACGCACTGAAGTTAACACAAAGCCATGGCGGCATAACGGCAGTGCATTTGGAAGAATTCCGTAAGCTTATATTTAGGTATTAAGTCGATTTTCTTGTATATATGCATTAAGCAATCGATTTCGAAATGCTTCAGATAACTAGTGTAACATATCCAAGTTAATAAACCTTCTTAAACGAACTGAAGAATTCCGTAATCTTATATTCAGAAAGTCGATTTTCTTGTATATACTCATTTAGCAATCGATATCGAAATGCCTCAAATAACTAGTGAAACATATCTAAGTTAATAAACCTTCTTAAACGAACTGAAGTTACCGTAAAGCCATAACGGCATAACGGCAGTGCATTTAGAAGAATTTCGTAAACTTATATTTAGGTATAAAGTCGATTTTCTTGTATATACGCATTAAGCAATCGATTTCGAAATGCTTCAGATAACTAGTGTAACATATCCAAGTCAATAAAACTTCTTAAACGAACTGAAGTTAACATAAAGCCATGGCGGCATAACGGCAGTGCATTTAGAAGAATTACGTAATCTTATATTTAGGTATAAAGTCGATTTTGTTTTATATACTCATTTAGCAATCGAAATCGAAATGCTTTAAATCATTAGTTTAATATACTTAAGTTAATAAAGCTTCTTTAACGCACTCAAGTTAACACAAAGCCATGGCGGCATAACGGCAGTGCATTTCGAAGCATTCCGTAATCTTATATTTAGGTATAAAGTCGATTTTCTTGTATAAACACATTTAGCATTAAGCATTAAGCAATCGATTTCGAAATGCTTCAAATAACTAGTGTAACATATCTTAGTTAATAAACTTTTAAACGAACTAAGTTAACATAAAGCCAAACGGCATAACGGCAGTGCATTAGAAGATTCCGTAATCTTATATTTAGGTATAAAGTCGATTTTCTTGTATATATGCATTAAGCAATCGATTTCGAAATGCTTCAGATAACTAGTGTAACATATCTAAGTTAATAAATCTTTTTAAACGAACTAAAGTTAACATAAAGCCATAACGGCATAACGGCAGTGCATTTGGAAGAATTCCGTAATCTTATATTTAGGTATAAAGTCGATTTTGTTGTGTATATGCATTTAGCAATCGATATCTAAATGCTTCAAATCATTAGTTTAACATTTTTAAGTTAATTAACCTTTTTTAACGTATTTAAGTTGATATAAAGCCATGGTGGCATTACGACAGTACATTTGGAAGAATTCCGTACTCTTATATTTAGGTATAAAGTCGATTTTCTTGTATATATGCATTAAGCAATCGATATCGAAATGCTTCAAATAACTGGTTTAACATATTTAAGTTAATAAACCTTCTTAAACTTACTGAAGTTAACATAAAGCCATAACGGTATAACGGCAGTGCATTTGGAAGAATTCCGTAATCTTATATTTATGTTTAAAGTTGATTTTCTTGTATATACACATTTAGCAATCGATATCGAAATGCCTCAAATCATTAGTTTAACATGTTTAATCTAATTAACCCCCTTAATCTTACTGAAGCCTACAAAAGCCATAACGGCATAACGGCAGTGCATTTAGAAGAATTCCGTAATCTTGTATTTAGGTATAAAGTCGATTTTCTTGTATATACTCATTTAGCAATCGAAATCGAAATGCTTCAAATCTTTAGTTTAACACATTTAAGTTAATTAACCCTCTTTATCTTACTGAAGTCTACAAACATCCTAACGGCATAACGGCAAAGCATTAAGAAGAACTCCGTAATCTTATATTTAGGTATAAAGTCAATTTTGTTGTACATACTCATTTAGCAATCGATTTCGAAAATCTTCAAATCATTAGCTTAACATATTTAAGTTAATAAAGCTTCTTTAACGCACTGAAGTTAACACAAAGCCATGGCGGCATAACGGCAGTTCATGTAGAAGAATTCCGTAATTTTATATTTAGGTATAAAGTCGATTTTGTTGTGTATACACATTTAGCAATCGATATCGAAATGCCTCAAATCATTAGTTTAACAAATTTAAGTTAATTAACCCCCTTTATCTTACTGAAGTCTACAAACATCCTAACGGCATAACGGCAAAGCATTTAGAAGAATTCCGTAATCTTATATTTAGGTATAAAGTCGATTTTCTTGAATATATGCATTAAGCAATCGATTTCGAAATGCTTCAAATAACTAGTGTAACATATCTAAGTTAATAAACCTTCTGAAGTTAACATAAAGCCATAACGGCATAACGGCAGTGCATTTAGAAGAATTCCGTTAGCTTATATTTAGGTATAAAGTCGATTTTGGTGTATATACACATTTAGCAATCGATATCGAAATGCTTCAAATCATTAGTTTAACATATTTAAGTTAATTCTTCTTCTTCTTGCTTCTATAACATATTGAAGTTGATATAAAGCCATGGCGGCATAACGACAGTACATTTGGAAGAATTCCGTAACCTTATATTTAGGAAGAAAGTCGATTTTCTTGTATATATGCATTAAGCAATCGATTTCGAAATGATTCAAATAACTAGTGTAACATATCTAAGTTAATAAACCTTCTGAAGTTAACATAAAGCCATAACGGCATAACGGCAGTGCATTTAGAAGAATTCCGTAATCTTGTATTTAGGTATAAAGTCGATTTTCTTGTATATACACATTTAGCAATCGATATCGAAATGCTTCAAATCATTAGTTTAACATATTTAAGTTAATTCTTCTTCTTGCTTCTATAACATATTGAAGTTGATATAAAGCCATGGCGGCATAACGACAGTACATTTGGAAGAATTCCGTAACCTTATATTTAGGAAGAAAGTCGATTTTCTTGTATATATGCATTAAGCAATCGATTTCGAAATGATTCAAATAACTAGTGTAACATATCTAAGTTAATAAACCTTCTGAAGTTAACATAAAGCCATAACGGCATAACGGCAGTGCATTTAGAAGAATTCCGTAATCTTGTATTTAGGTATAAAGTCGATTTTCTTGTATATACTCATTTAGCAATCGATATCGAAATGCCTCAAATCATGGGTTTTAAAGCATATTTAAGTTAATTAACCTTCTTTATCTTAATGAAGTTTACATAAAGCCTTAACGGCATAACGGCGGTATATTTAATGAATTCCGTAATCTTATATTTAGGTATAAAGTCGATTTTGTTGTACATACGCATTTAGCAATCGATTTCGAAATGGTTCAAATAACTAGTGTAACATATCTAAGTTAATAAACCTTCTGAAGTTAACATAAAGCCATAACGGCATAACGGCAGTGCATTTAGAAGAATTCCGTTAGCTTATATTTAGGTATAAAGTCGATTTTGGTGTATATACACATTTAGCAATCGATATCGAAATGCTTCAAATCATTAGTTTAACATATTTAAGTTAATTCTTCTTGCTTCTATAACATATTGAAGTTGATATAAAGCCATGGCGGCATAACGACAGTACATTTGGAAGAATTCCGTAACCTTATATTTAGGAAGAAAGTCGATTTTCTTGTATATATGCATTAAACAATCGATTTCGAAATGATTCAAATAACTAGTGTAACATATCTAAGTTAATAAACCTTCTGAAGTTAACATAAAGCCATAACGGCATAACGGCAGTGCATTTAGAAGAATTCCGTAATCTTATATTTAGGTATAAAGTCGATTTTGTTGTATATACACATTTAGCAATCGATATCGAAATGCTTCAAATCATTAGTTTAACATATTTAAGTTAATTCTTCTTCTTCTTGCTTCTAAACATATTGAAGTTGATATAAAGCCATGGCGGCATAACGACAGTACATTTGGAAGAATTCCGTAACCTTATATTTAGGAAGAAAGTCGATTTTCTTGTATATATGCATTAACAATCGATTTCGAAATGATTCAAATAACTGTGTAACATATCTAAGTTAATAAACCTTCTGAAGTTAACATAAAGCCATAACGGCATACGGCAGTGCATTTAGAAGAATTCCGTAATCTTGTATTTAGGTATAAAGTCGATTTTCTTGTATATACTCATTTAGCAATCGATATCGAAATGCCTCAAATAACTGGTTTAGCATATTTAAGTTAATAACCTTCTTTATCTTAATGAAGTTTACATAAGCCTTAACGGCATAACGCGGTATATTTATATGAATTCCGCTATCTTATATTTAGGTATAAAGTCGATTTTGTTGTACATACGCTTTTAGCAATCGATATCGAAATGGTTCAAATCATTAGTTTAACATATTTAAGTTAATTAACCTTCTTTAACGTAATGAAGGTGATATAAAGCCATGGCGGCATAACGACAGTGCAGGTAGAAGAGTTCCGTAATCTTATATTTAGGTATAAAGTCGATTTTCTTGTATTTACACATTTAGCAATCGATATCGAAACGCTTCAAATCATTCGTTTAACATATTTATGTTAATTAACCTTCTTTAACGATCAGAAGTTGGCATATTGCCATGGCGGCATAACGGCAGCGCATGTAGAAGAATTCCGTAATCTTATATTTAGGTATAAAGTCGATTTTCTTGTATTTACACATTTAGCAATCGATATCGAAAATCTTCAAATCATTAGTTTAACATATTTATGTTAGTTAAACTTCTTTAACGTAATGAAGGTGATATAAAGCCATGGCGGCATAACGACAGTACATTTAGAAGAATTCCGAAATCTTATATTTAGGTATAAAGTCGATTTTGTTGTATATACACATTAAGCAATCGATATCGAAATGCTTCAAATCATTATTTTAACATATTTAAGTTAATTAACCTTCTTTATCTTACTGAAGTTTACATAACGCCAAAACGGTATAACGGCAGTGCATTTGGAAGAATTTCGTGATCTTATATTTAGGTAAAAAGTCGATTTTCTTGTATATACACTAGAGTGGGTCAATTTGTATGGAGCAAAAAAAATGCACCAAGCGGTTATCAAAATCGTAAACTACGATGAATTCTAAGAAAATTTGCCCAAGAAACCATGGCTCTAAAATCAATACGGAGCCTCCGGTTTTTAACGAGAAACTTTTCATTTTGTTTTTTTTTTTTTCAATAAATGAAATGGAAAATAGTAACTACTACTGGAGCCGAAAACATCAAGCTGTGACCGTACAGGTGCTGCTACACCTTCTCAGCAGCGTTCTTTTTGTGATGCATATCAAGTTGATCTTAAGATCTCTATATACTTGCAATTTTGAGAAAGTGCTCTACACAAATTTAAAACATTCAAAAATGTTATTGAATCTTTTAA
>JAPZAG010003189.1:0-12041 GCA_027475135.1 Bactrocera correcta | reverse complement strand
TAAAAACATAATTTGCATATCAAACACATTCCGAAAATAGTGCAAGTGACTATTTCATACGTCATACTCATACTGTTTCTTGAGAGAAAAGGAATTGTGCACAGTTTTTGATCGATATCTCAAAAACTGAGGGACTGACCTGGACCACGTTACCGGTATGAAGTGAGCATTAAGGGGTAGGGGTAGTCAGAGGCACGAAGAAATGAGAATTTTGAGTATTTTTTTTGCTATTAAATCATGTTATTTTACAAAAGCAGTAATATGGAATATTGAAGTCACGAAATTTTCAAAACAAAAAATTTAATTTTTAAAGTTATAGTTTTTTGTGTTGATCCAGTTCCAAAAAAGGATACTTGCGGTGAAAACCATAAATACTTGGAGATTCATCTAAAATCAATCGGGCAAAAAAAATAGTATTATAAATAGATAATCCTGAGCCTGATTGAAAGATTTTATTTTTTTCAGAAAGGAAATTTTTTCTAAATTTTTGGGGAAAAAATCAACAGTCAATTGGTCTTAAAAAATCAAATTTTTTGAAAAAAAAATCCTTCGATCAGGCACGAGTTTATTATGTATTCTAAAAGCTGTATAAATTTCATTAAATCTACTGAGCGGTTTTCGAGTTACAGTTGTCTCCAGTTCAAAAAACATAGATTTGAGAAAAACGCGTTTAAAGTTTGCCTTTTTGCTTTGAAGTGTCCGAGCTCTCTTTGTTATTTGTTGAATAACGCAAAAACTAATTATCGGATCAACGTGAAATTTTCAGAGCATATTAACTTAATGAAAACGCACAAAACTAAAAAAAAAAATTTGAAAATTCGAACTACCCCTTACCCCTTAATAGCATTGACAGACGGCATCGTTAGGTAGATAAGATAACTCCGTTGCTAACCCCCATTTAATCCTCAAAATTTTAGAGAGTTAGCTGCATCTTCGTTGGCAACATTGTTAAAAAATTGTCAATGTTAACCTATTGTGAATGAAAAACAAGCAACGCTGACAGCTGTTTTTCAAATTTTAAGCCATAACCATTATTAAGCAACGCTAATGCGTATTGAAATTTTATGGTGACAGTGGGCAGACTTGTGCATTTAGACAGCTGATGTTGAATTTTGTTTTCTTCTTAGAAAAAGTGAAATAAAAATGAATAAGAAGAAAATATTAATGGCAATTTTGTTATTTTTATAAGATCAAATGAATTTAATGAAAAAATCCGTTTATTACTAAATGAGTTAAAAAAGAATAACTAGAGTGAAAGTTTACGCAATACTTGATGGTAACGCGCTCTTAAGAGATGGGATTACAATCGCTCAGCCGCACATACGAAATGTTTGGAAATTTTAGATGTACCCGCTGCTGATGTTGAGCTACTCAATGGCAGCACTGATGACGAGTTCGTCGATATCATTACTGGCGTACACACCGGTTCAGTTGACATTGGTTCTGGTGATCCTATAGGTATAGATGACCATAACGGAGGTAATGTTGAATTCGATTTGTTTTAAAAAGAAATAACGTGTAAAACTCAGCTTACCACAGTAAATTATTCGTAGATTTCAGCAGTATTGGCTGACGTCAGTCCGATAATTTGATGAACCGCATCAAAATGTTTCCATCCCGATGGCCTGCTACCCAAGGGATTTAGAATAGCATCCCCCAATTTCAGGATTAAAATTGGTATAAATTGAAAGGGGAGTTCTCCAGATCCCGAATATGTATTTATGTATATGGGCCATTCCATCAATTGGCGACATGGTTTTGTACCCGTGGTTCTCCGATTTTGACGAAACTTTAGAATATCATAATATAGACTAAAATAAGAATATCTGTAAACTTTTTAGTGGCCAAAGTTGCTCCATTGTTTTTTGGCGCGCACTTCAAATTGAGATCAAACAAAAAAATGACTTTTTCTTTTATTTTTTAACGACCTCAAAATTGAGTGAAAAAAATTTTGAAGTTCCCTCTGATCCCATCAACAGCAAAAAAAAATTCAAAGTTGACGCTCAAAATCCAAAAAAAAACATTATTTTCCAAAAAATCCGGTTTTTCGTGCTTTTTCACCAACTTTTTTTCTAAATTGACTTTTCCATTCGATTCCTCGTTAAATTTTACATAAGAATCAGTGTTCAAAAATATGGGACTCTGATCCCATGAACAGCAAAAAAAATTCAAAGTTGGCACTATACGGCGCAGTGTGTTCGCTTAGTCATGTGAAAGAGGTAAATGTGTAAATTGTATTCTTAGACTTGAATTAAGAAGAAATCAATGTCTTCATTTATAAAAATATGCCGCTGAATTATAGTTTTTAATTATAGTTTTTAAGATATTTAAAGTTAAAAAATTCACTAGTTTTAAGTTAATAATTTTCATATTGTGAAAGACTTTTCACTTATTAACACTTGACTATAACGTTTCTGTATATTAATTTTTTGTAGATAAAGCATTAATTGAAAAATTTTATTCTGGACATTTGCGCAATAACAAAAGGGTTGCATACTAGCAAATAAATGGTATTGCCATATATACGTATTTGTCATCGAAAGAAAATAAGAGAAAACTTTATACCCCAAATACATAAATCTAAAGGAGTTCTACGCGAAAGAAATCTAAATACCTCGGTGTTGGATCGTCGATGAAGGATTCCTCAGAACTGGATCAAAGTTATAATGCCGTGAATGGTATAACTCCCTTTTTAACACTTCATTTTCTTTAACGGGAATAATTCCAACAATAATTGTACCGTTAATTTTGAAATTAAGTACTGCTTCTTTTTTTGTTTCGCTTTTACTTTTCAATTTGGCGAAGCAATTAAGCAAGTGTTCTGGTGCCCAGTCAGTGATTTTATCAGTTTTTAATTTCAAATAATTTGTTTTTTTTTTTTATTAAAAAAAAAAAGAAGAAAATGATTGCAAATCAATCAGGTATGTTATCAAATATTTCTAATTTTTAATTAAGTATTCTCTGTAGATTTCGATTCACCTCCCACCAGCCGCCGTGTACGTAGAAGTGCAACGATTGTTCTCACCGTTGTAGAACTAAAAAAAATGTCGAACATCGCTAGACTTGTGGAAACGTTTAACAAAAGGAAGAAGTGTATTACATTTGGAAGAAGAGGGCTTACTATTAAGGAGCTATAACAGTGTGACATTTTCAAAAAAAAAAATTTATTTTCTTTTTCGATACCTTATATTTCCATAAATATCCTGCGAAATCGGGAAGGTCGACATTTTTCAAAATTGCTGACATCATAACTAAACGAGAAATTGACCGATTGACTTCAAATTAAAACTGAGTATTTTTGAATGCATTTGCCATACAATAAACTACGATCTTTTTGATTGGTTGAAAATTGTCAATTTGGCATTAAAAAAACGACCATTTTTTTCGTAAAAAATCAAATTTTTTTTTCAAAATTACGCCATTTTCTTAATTTTTGATATTTTTATTGTATAAAAATATACTAAATATACCATAACTCCGTTGTTTTTCAACATTTTTGTAAAACAAAAATCTTAAAATATACTTTATTACGTTCAAAGAAGCTCTAAATGTTCAATTGCGTACTTTCTCTTAAAAAAAGTCACGAAAATCGGCTAATTTTTCATGCGTCACACTGGGATAGCCCCTTAAGCAGTAAATTGTGCCGTAAACAAAAAACGCCCATGATCCCAACTCTAGTGGGGAATAACACGGTGGGTTCCGTTAGATGCCTTAAAAGTAGTTGCCGTTCGCTGGCTGCTATATCAAGGGCCAAATGCACTTGGTTTGAAAATGCGAAGATACCATTGTCTCAGATATTTTATCTGATGTTCGCATACGCTTCTCATTGGTGCCAGACCGAAGTCAGAAAAAACAGCTTTATAGCTATTTTGTCAACAGCCACCATACGCTGTTCAGAGTTCTTTCGCGTAGAACTCCTTTCTGTACTGGCGGCCTTCGGCCGCGCTTCAAAAAAAAATAACCCAAGTCGATCCAACACCGGGGTGTTCAGTGCAGAAAGAAGTTCTATGCGAAAGAACTCTGAACATTTCGGTGTTGGATCGACGATGAAGGATTCCACAGAATTCGATCAACTAGAATAATTTTTTAAAGCTTGGATAAAAAATGTAATACCGTGAAGGGTATAACTCGCTTTTAAACACTTCATTTTCTTTAACGGGAATAATTCTAGCAATAATTGTACTGTTAGTTTTCAAACTATGTACTGCTTCTTTTTTTGTTTCGCTTTTACTTTTAAATTTGGCGAAGCAATTAGCAAATGTGGTTATACTATGTTCGGACCGACATTGAAAACATTTTGAAAACACATTTGTATGTTGTGGAACGTAAGTCGTTCGGATCGACAATTTGTGTTTTCGCTGAGTTTTCAGTGACAACTATCAATACGGGGATTCTCTTACTCTTTCAAGATGACACAAAATGCAAAAATCCTATACCGAAATATACAAGGCCAAGACTGCACCCAATGCGAATCTAGTGATATATGACGGCACGAAAATAAACATGGGCTTTGGTCTGACATATTTTACAGCCATTGCAAAAAAATTTTTGCGTGTGTTTGTTGTGCCGTTGCACCAAGAAGAAAATTCTGCAATTGGTGCACCGTGCAAGGGTTTTTCAAGAACAAGAGAATCCCCTTAACAGTGAGCAGCTGTATTTGTATATGGAATGTAAACAAATATCAAGCGACAATTTAGGGCCGGCAAAATATGTCTTCCTTTTTCAAATTGGTTTTTAAATAAAAGGAAAAAAATTATAAAATGTGTGCACAACGATCAGGTATGTTATCAAATATTTCTAAATTTTTAATTAAGTATTCTCTGCAGATTTCGATGAACCTTCCACCAGCCGCAGTGTACGTAAAAGTGTTCTTACCGTTGCAGAACTTAAAAAAATGTGGAACATAACCAAAGTTGTGGAGACGTTTAGCACTAGGGAGAAGTGCATTGCCTTTGCGGAAAAAGAGGGCTTAATTTTAAACAATAAATTGTGCCGCAAGCACCCATGATACCCACTCTATCGGGGAATAATACGGTGGGGTCTTTTAGATGCCATGCCATAGAGGTAGTTGCCGATCGCTGGCTGCTGTATCGAGGGCCAAAGGCACTTGGTTTGAAAATGCGAAGATACCTTTGCTTCAAATATTTTACCTTATGTTCGCTTACGCTTCGCATTGGTGTCAAATTGAAGTGCGAAAAAATAGTTTTTTAGCAATTTTATCAACAGCTACCATCTGTGATTGGTACAGCTATTGCCGGAAAGCCGTTGTCATGTTCCAAATAGACCAAGGAAAATTGGTGGTCTCGGAAGAATTGTCCAGATAGATGAAAGCAAAGTTGGAAGTATAACAAAGGTAATAAAACCTATATATATAAAATTTTACGTACTCACTTATTTTGTCATATTTCAGGTAGAAGAGTTGAAGGCACGTGGCGGAAGGGTCAATTATATGTACCGAATTTTGGAGGGCATATACATAATTGCCTTTCCGATCATGTGTATGAGCACTGAAGGGTCAATCACAGTGATCCCGAAAATCCCTTTTTCACCCCACACGCACTCAGAGAATTGATTCGCAGTGGCGTGTTATTAAACGATTCTATCCAGAAGACAATTATTGTAATCAACAAAATTTTACAGATATGATTATTGAATATCTGTGGCGTAAAACTATAAAAAAAAACGTAACGATCCATATGTCAAGCTTTTACAAGCAATAAAGCATTCGTTTGTTTTTGATTTTATTTAATTACAAAATATTTTACATATTAAAAATTTTTCAGGTATTTGGGGTATAAAGTTATTCCTTATTTTCTTTCGTTGACAAATAGGCAGATATGGCGATGTACAATTTACATATTTGCTGGTATTCCATGCTTTCAGTATCGCTGCTTTGAGCTCCCCAATATTAGAGTATTTTCTATACACTTTTCGTCCTATTTCGTTCCACACATACTCAATCATATTTAGATCTGGAGATTGTGCCGGTTTTCCAGCCCGTGTGGGCAATCAGACGAGTTCGAGCGATACCTGATTTGTGCTTCGGATCGTTGTCCTGACACTAAATAAAGTCTCTTTGGATACCCAAATTTTCACAAAATGCTTTGACATTGTCCTTGAGAATATCGACGTACTGAAAACGATCCATAATATTTTTTTACAAAATGCAGATTGCCGGTTCCCTTTGCTGATACACATCCCCAGACCATGATTGAGCCACCACCATGCTTTATAGTGACTGTAGTATGTTTTAAAAGATGGGCTTCATTAGGACGCCGCCATACAAACTTGCGCCCAACCGAACCTTTCAAATGGAATTTGCTTTCATCCGTAAAAAGGACCTAGATAAGATAGATACATAAATAATTGGGGAATGCACCGCGACCTTAGGTCTATTGTGCTCTCTCCTAACTCACAGGGACTCACTTAGCCCCAGCATATTGATAAAGTCTAATATCCAGCTGGGTGCTAGTGAGGCGATGTGATCCCTATCCGGAAACATACATCCTAGGGCCTTCAACCTGCCTCTACAGACTGCTATGCAGTCGATTAGCAGATGTTCCGGCGTTTCAGGCTCCCAGTCACAGAACCAGCAGTTAGCGCAAGAGGCTAGTCCCATGTTAAATAAGTGCCTTTTCAACTTGCAGTGGCCGGTGTAGAATGCGACCAGAAGCCTGAGTTTATCCCTTGGGAGTTTAATTATTGATTTAAACCTTTTCTGGTTATACCCCCCAACTAACAACTTGGCATGTCGCATACCATGCGCTCGTTGCCAATGCCTTTCCCTGCCCACTCTTTCTTCCTTACGGAGCAGCTCCTTCACGGTATGGGGGCCCACCCCAGTGAATGGTTCGGGCCCTACCATATTTGTGGAGGCGAGGCGAGCTCATCAGCCAGTTCGTTCCCGGCTATACCTCTATGACCAGTCACCCAGATTAGGTGCACCTGGTTCCTTTCAGCTAGGCTGTTCAGCCGCTCTCTACACTCCTGCACTAGTAGCGATTTGATCTCGTATGAGGAGATCGCTTTTAATGCCGCTTGGCTATCTTTGAGTATGGTTATTCCTTCATAGTTGCGATGGAGGTTTATCTCTATACACCGACTAATGGCCAAGACTTCGACCTGAAAGATACTCAGAAAGCTACCCATCGGTATGGAGAGCTTTGTTGCGTGGACCTGCGATCCCTGCACCAATTCCTTCCGACGTTTTCGAGCCGTGAGCTATCCCTCAGCATCAGCTCAAGAGTAGAGTCGTTCCACTCACTTTTGCTGCCGACGGTAACCTTAAACTTCTTCGTGAAGTTGATTGTTTTGGTAATCCTGTCCTTCGGGAGGAGGACAATTGGAATATTGCCACTTATTATCTCCATCCTCTGCGACGAGATTATCTTGCCTTTACCACACACCATTAATGAATTTGTTGCCTTGACTAAGGCCTGGTTGACTTGCTGCTTCTACCGCAGAATAGAATCCAGCGTAAGACCAAGATATTTGACCTTGCTAGTCATCTCGATCTCCCTACCCCCAAGTGTGAGATTCCTGAGGCCGGGTAGGGACCTGCGCCTCGTAAACGGAACGACGTTCGTCTTTGAGGGGTTGATACTCAGTTCAACTCTCCTGCACCACTCTTTTTCCAGGTTTAGACTTCGTTGCACCAGGTCACAGAGAGTGTCCTAAAATTTACCTCTAGCTATGATCACAATGTCGTCCGCATACCCTTGGCACCGGATTCCATTGTCAGTTAGCAGTGCTAACAGGACGTCCACAACAAGGCTCCATAGCAGTGGCGATAGTAAATCCCCCTGTGGACAGCCTCTTGTTGTGCCAAGATGAATCTTTGTACCCCCTACTGTAGTTTCAGCGACCCTGGTGCGCAGTACAGCCTCTATCCATCTACGCAACTGTGCTGCCACATTCCTTCCTCTAGTTCCATGGCTATACTTCTGTGAGATGTGTTGTCAAAAGCACCTTCGGTGTCCAAGAAGGCGCACAGCATCACTTCCCCTTTCTCCAGTTAACTCTCTATCTCAGAGGTCAGCTGGTACAGAGCCGTACTGGTGGATCTTCCCGCTCTGTATACATGCTGTGCCGCATGCAGCGGTGCAGTCTTCAGCGCCTTCGACCTTACATCATAGTCTATGATCTTCTCCATAGTTTTTAGTAGGAAGGAGGTTAGGCTAATTGGCCTGAATGATTTCGCCAGAGAGTAGTGAGTCAGGGATGTACGCCAATGCGAGGTTCTCCCTCAGCAGCCGAACCAGGTGTGGCAGCAGGATCCGCTCACCCTGTTATAGAAGCGCTGGGAAGATGCCGTCCACTCCTGGAGACTTGAATTTTTCAAGCGAGGCCATTGCCCACTTGATCGAGTCCGCAGTGAATAATTGTTTAGCGATTGCCCAATTAAAGCGGGATGGTCTGTGTTCAGTTTCAAGTAGATGGTCTACCGGAATAATCTCCGTGAAGTGAGCACGCAGAAGCTCTGTCCTCCGCGCTGGTCGTAAATGTCCCGTCACTCCTTTTGATAGCTAGCACTGTGTCAGTCTTCCCTTTAGCCAGAGCCTTGTGCAACCGAGCCGCTTCTGGTGTGGAGGAGACGTTTTCACAGCATCTTCTAAAGCTAGCCTAGCAGACCTAATCTCTTTATTATATATATATACAGGGTTAGGTTGCTCCTATACTCTTCCCAGACCCCTGTACGTTTTGCCTTATTAAATAGGCTACGTACCTTCTTCCTGAGGTCTGCGAGCTCCCTTGTCCACAAGGAGCAGTTGCGCCTTTCTGTGGGTACTCTTAGGGGGCAGCTGTCATTGTACGCGTTAATGATGGACCCGTTCAGCGAAGTCAACCTACTTTCCATTCCCGTGCCCCTCACGCTGTTGTCAGTCTACCCCTCCCTGTTCAACTCCTCGTCTAGAATCTCGTCGTCGATGTATAAGTACAATCTCCATCCTTTCATATCACCGATCTCCTCCATTTTGCTGCTGGCGACGCGCCAGGTCGAGATGCTGAGTCCCCGGTTCTGGTTTTTCCCTAGGCCCAAGGCGAACTCATAGGGCTTGTCCCCGCACCGAGGGAGGAGCATTGTCATGCTGTGCATGATTGGCAAGTCTTCCGGCTTCTTCGCGCAAAGAACGGGGCCCTTCCAGCCTCCCAGCTTTGGAGCGTACTCCCTCAGCCAGTCATCAGACGCCTCATCCAGGCAGTCCACCTGCAGTATACCTCCTCTGAACTCTACTCTTAGGAAGGACGCCGTGTAGTCCTCCCCTCTGAACACCTCGTTTCCGGGTAGTAAAGAGGCAGTACATCCATGCGGATGTCTTTAACAGCGTCCGCATATCTGCGCCGCCCCTCCTCCACCGGGTGGAAGCCGGTTGGAGGGCTCCTGCGGCGTGATCTGGCCGCTCTTTCGCTTTGCGGCTTGGGCATACGTGTTTGCGGGCAGTACCCTGCTATCGCCCCGCCTTGCGGTCAGGATGGTGCTGACCGGGCCACGGTTGCTGTTTCCGCTGCCTTGCGCGCGAGCTGACACGTTTTTGTCGTGGCCCTTTGCCAGGGATGCGTTACTCCCTTTGCCTTTGTTCCTGACTAGAGCCTCCGTTACCTCTGGAGTCTTTCCGTCTCGGAGGTACCGTAGGTACCACTTCATGGTGGAACCGCTCATTCCCTTCCTATGTGGATCGTCGCACCCGCCGGGTTGACCAGTTTCTTCATCATCTTCAAACAGCGACCGCTACTCTGGTGCCTTTGCCTCCCGCTGTACCGATATCCCTTACGTTGTCCGAATCCGTTTGCCTTCATTGTTGCCTCTGTTCCGAGTAGACCGTTTTTTGATTTTTATGTTTTAAAGTGCTCATTTTGTTCTTACGACCCTTGGCTCAACAAGGTGAGCTGTCGGGTCTATTATTTTGATAAAGAACATAGACGAAGAAATCCGAGGAGAACGGAAGATTTACCAAATGAAATTCAAGTTAACCGGTGATCCATATTACCAACGTAGTCCATTTTATTCCATTACATTTTCACAAAAATATTATGTAGAGACTGCGAAGTTTCCTTCTGGGCGTTACAAACTGCATGGAAAAGTTAATATACCCTGTTCAGGGTGCACAAATATTTACATCTATGTACATATATATTTATTTTAAACAACTTGGTAGTATTGTACAGATCACTTAAAACTTAATCGACTAGCCAATCCTAACGATATATAGACGACCGGTTCGAATATAATTATTATAAAGGGACTAAGGAATAAATATTGCACCAGTTTGAAAAATGTTTGGCACAAGAACACATTATGCTCAGACAAGGAACCATTTGTGAAAGGATTGGCTGAGATTTAGAATATCTTATTAAAAATTTTCACATAATAACATTTCACTAAATCGTTTCTGCATATTAATTTTTTAATAATTGTGGCTAATTTAGCTTTAATTCAATAATTCACTTTTTGTTCAATTCTGTTCATTTTCACAATAACCAAATGAGCAATATTCCGATTCTTTTGACGCCGCGATTTAATGGCATAAATGGAGAGGGGGTCCTCAGGATTAAGAAATGTATCCAATATACCCGCCTCAGACTTATAGTTTTTGTGATATTTATACTTAAAGTTTAAAAATTTGTAATGGTAATGCTCGCTATTTTTAAATCCCAGCCATATGTTTAACGCACTTTTCATACATTTTTCAATTAGTTACCATATTCACATTGAAATATATCCAAAATTTACACTTTTTGTGTATTTTTTAAGAAAATAAATGTACTTTACAAACTACTTTTGCACATTCACACCATACCAATGGAAACTAATATTTTTAGGTTTTTACTATTGGGAATTTCCAAAGAATGAATATGATATATGTATGTTCATATTCCTAGAAAAATTTCCGCTACATTTTTTTCTCCGCTGAAATTTTTTAGCAGAGAGTGAAGTAAATAAGTTGCGATTCCTTGTGATATATTATAAATTAATTTTAAAATTAGAACTCCTTTCTGTACGCGCTTCAAAAAACATAACCCAGGTCGATCCAACACCGGGGTGTTCAGTGCAGAAAGGAGTTCCACGCGAAAGAACTCTGAACATTTCGGTGTTGGATCGGCGATGAAGGATTCCACAGAATACGATCAACCAGAATAATTTTTTAAAGCTTGGATAAAAATGTAATACCGTGAAGGGTATAACTCCCTTTTTAACACTTCATTTTCTTTAACGGCAATAATTCTTGCAACAATTGTACTGTTAGTTTTCAAAGTAAGTACTGTTTTTTTTCGCTTTTACTTTTAAATTTGGCGAAGCAATTAGCAAGTGTGGTTAGTGATTTTTATATATATTCATTTTTGCAAATTGGTTTCTAATTAAAAAAAAAAATTATAAAATGTGTGCACAACGATCAGGTATGTTATCAAATATTTCTAAATTTTTAATTAAGTATTCTCTCAGATTTCGATGAACCTTCCACCAGCCGCGGTGTACGTAAAAGTGTTCTTACCGCTGCAGAACTTAAAAAAATGTTGAACATAACCAAAGTTGTGAAGACGTTTAGCACTAGGGAGAAGTGCATTGCCTTTGCGGAAAAAGAGGGCTTAATTTTAAAAAATAAATTGTGCCGCAAGCATAAAACACCCATGATCCCCACTCTATCGGGAAATAATAAGGTGGGGTCTTTTAGATGCCGTAGAGGTAGTTGCCGATCGCTGGCTGCTGTATCGAGAACCAAAGGCACTTGGTTTGAAAATGCGAAGATATCATTGCCTCAGATATTTTATCTGATGTTCGCATACGCTTCTCATTGGTGCCAGACCGAAGTCTTCATAGCTATTTTGTCAACAGCCACCATATGCGATTGGTACAGCTATTATCGAGAAGCCGTTGTGTTGTACCAAATAGACCACGAAGAGGCTGTGGGGAAAATTGGTGGTACCGGAAAAGATGTACAAATTGATGAAAGCAAGTTTGGAAAACGAAAATACAATAAAGGTAATAACTCTTATATACATATGTATACAAAATTTTACGTACTAACTTATTTTCTCATATT
>JAPZAG010003188.1:0-12042 GCA_027475135.1 Bactrocera correcta | reverse complement strand
AAAAAGCCATGGCGGCATAACCACAGTACATTTGGAAGAATTCCGTAGTCTTATATTTAGGTATAAAGTCGATTTTCTTGTATATATGCATTACGCAATCGATATCGAAATGCTTCAAATAACTGGTTTAACATATTTAAGTTAATAAACCTTCTTTAACGAACTGAAAATAAATCCACAACTGCATAACGGCAGAATTCCGTTATCGTATTTTAATGTATAAAGTCGATTTTCTTGTATATACACATTTAGCAATCTTTATCGAAATGCTTCAAATCATTAGTTTAACATATTTAAGTTAATAAACCTTCTTTAACGAACGGAAGTTGGTTTAAAGCCGTGGCGGCATAACGGCAATGCTTCAAATCATTAGTTTAACATATTTAATTTAATAAACCTTCTTTAACGAACGGAAGTTGGCGTAAAGCCATGGCGGCATAACGGCAGTGCATTTAGAAGAATTCCGTAATCTTATATTTAAGTATAAAATCGATTTTCTTGTATACACATTTAGCAATCGATATCGATATGCTTCAAATCATTAGTTTAACATATTTAAGCTAATTATCCTTCTTTAACGAACTGAAGTTAACATAAAGCCATAACGGCAGTGCATTTAGAAGAATTTCGTTATCTTATATTTAGGTATAAAGTCGATTTTTTTGTATATACACATTTAGCAATCGATATCGAGATGGTTCAACTCATTAGTTTAACATATTTAAGTTAATAAACCTTCTCTAACGATCAGGAGTTTGCATATAGCCATGATGGCATAGCGGCAGTGCATGTAGAAAAATTCCGTAATCTTATATTTAAGTATAAAGTCGATTTTCTTGTATATACACATTTAGCAATCGATATCGATATGCTTCAAATCATTAGTTTAACATATTTTAGTTAATTATCCTTCTTATTCTTACTTTAGTTTACATAAAGCCATAACGGTGTAACGGCAGTGCATTTCCAAGAACTCGGTAATCTTATATTTAGGAATAAAGCCGATTTTGTTGTATATACACATTTAGCAATCGATATCGAGATGGTTCAACTCATTAATTTAACATATTAAAGTTAATAAACCTTCTTTAACGATCAGATGTTTGCATATAGCCATGATGGCATAACGGCAGTGCATGTAGAAGAATTCCGTAATCTTATATTTAGGTATAAAGTCGATTTTCTTGTATATACACATTTAGCTATCGATATCGAAATGCTTCAAATCATTAGTTTAACATATTTAGTTAATAAACATTTTTTAGCTTACTGAAGTCTTCATAAAGCCTTAACGGTATAACGGCAGTGCATTTAGAAGAATTCCGTAATGTTGTAATTTTATATTTAGGTATAAAGTCGCTTTTCTTGTATTTACACATTTAGCAATCGATATCGAAATGCTTCAAACCATTAGTTTAACATATTTAAAGTAATCAACCTTCTTTAACGGATTGAAGGTAATATAAAGCCATGGCGGTATAACGACAGTACATGTGGAAGAATTCCGTAATCTTATATTTAGGTATAAAGTCGATTTTCTTGTATATATACATTTCGCAATCGATATCGAAATGCTTCATATAACTGGTTTAACATATTTGAGTTAATAAACCTCCTTTAGTGAACTGAAGTTGACATAAAGCCACAACGGCACTGCATTTGGAAGAATTCCGTAGTCTTATATTTAGGCATAAAGTCGATTTTCTTGTATATACACATTTTGCAATCGATATCAAAATGCTTCAAATAACTGGTTTAGCATATTTAAGTTAAGTAACCTTCTTTAACGTATTGAAGGTGATATAAAGCCACGGCGGCAAAACGACAGTACATGTGGAAGAATTTCGCAATCTTATATTTAGGTATATAGTCGATTTGGTTGAATATACGCATTTAGCAATCGATATTGAAATGCTTCAAATCATTAGTTTAACATATTTAAGTTAATTAACCTTCTTTAACGTATTGAAGTTGATATAAAGCCATGGCGGCATAACGACAGTACATTTGGAAGAATTCCGTAGTCTTATATTTAGGCATAAAGTCGATTTTCTTGTATATACACATTTTGCAATCGATATCAAAATGCTTCAAATAACTGGTTTAGCATATTTAAAATAATTAACCTTCTTTAACGTATTGAAGGTGATATAAAGCCACGGCGGCAAAACGACAGTACATGTGGAAGAATTTCGCAATCTTATATTTAGGTATATAGTCGATTTGGTTGAATATACGCATTTAGCAATCGATATTGAAATGCTTCAAATCATTAGTTTAACATATTTAAGTTAATTAACCTTCTTTAACGTATTGAAGTTGATATAAAGCCATGGCGGCATAACGACAGTACATTTGGAAGAATTCCGTAATGTTATGTTTAGGTATAAATTCGATTTTCTTTTATATACACATTTAGCAAGCGATATCGAAATGCTTCAAGTTATTAGTTTAACATATTTAAGTTAATTAACCTTCTTTAACGTACTGAAGTTGATATAAAGCCATGGCGGCATAACGACAGTACATTTGGAAGAATTCCGTAGTCTTATATTTAGGTATAAAGTCGATTTTGTTGTATATACGCATTTAACAATCGATATCGAAACGCCTCAATTAACTGGTTTAACATACTTAAGTTAATAAACCTTCTTTAACGAACTGAAGTTAACATAAAGCCATAACGGCAGTGCATTTAGAAGAATTCCGTTATCTTATATTTAGGTATAAAGTCGATTTTCTCTTATATACACATTTAGCAATCGATATCGAAATGCATCAAATCATTAGTTTAACATATTTAAGTTAATAAACCTTCTTTAACGAACGGAAGTTGGCATAAAGCCATGGCGGGATAACGACAGTGCATGTAGAAGAATTCCGTTTTCTTATATTTAGGTATATAGTCGATTTTCTTGTATATACACATTTAGCGATCGATAGCGAAATGCTTCAAATCATTAGTTCAACGTATTTAAGTTAATTAACCTTATTTATCTTACTGAAGTTTACATAAAGCCATAACGGTATAACGGCAGTGCATTTGGAAGAATTCCTTAAACTTATAGTTAGGCATAAAGTCGATTTTGTTGTATATACACATCTAGCAATCGATATCGATATGCTTCAACTCATTAGTTTAACATATTTAAGTTAATCAACCTTCTTTAACGAACGGAAGTTGGCTTAAAGCTATGGCGGCATAACGGCAGTGCATTTAGAAAAATTCCGTAATCTTATATTTATGTATAAAGTCGATTTTCTTATATATACACATTTAGCAGTCGCAATCGAACTGCTTCAAATCATTAGTTTAACATATTTAATTTAATAAACCTTCTTTAACTAACGGAAGTTGGCGTAAAGCCATGGCGGCATAACGGCAGTGCATTTAGAAGAACTCCGTAATCTTATATTTAGGCATAAAGTCGATTTTCTTGTGTATACACATTTTGCAATCGATATCAAAATGGTTCAAATAACTGGTTTAGCATATTTAAAATAATTAACCTTCTTTAACGTATTGAAGGTGATATAAAGCCACGGCGGCAAAACGACAGTACATGTGGAAGAATTTCGCAATCTTATATTTAGGTATATAGTCGATTTGGTTGAATATACGCATTTAGCAATCGATATTGAAATGCTTCAAATCATTAGTTTAACATTTTTAAGTTAATTAACCTTCTTTAACGTATTGAAGTTGATATAAAGCCATGGCGGCATAACGACAGTACATTTGGAAGAATTCCGTAATGTTATGTTTAGGTATAAATTCGATTTTCTTTTATATACACATTTAGCAAGCGATATCGAGATGCTTCAACTCATTAGTTTAACATATTTAAGTTAATCAACCTTCTTTAACATATTGAAGTTTATATAAAGCCATGGCGGCATAACGGCAGTGCATGTAGATAAATTCCGTTATCCGTTACATTTGGAAGAATTCCGTAGTCTTATATTTAGGTATAAAGTCGATTTTCTTGTATGTACACATTTAGCAATCGATATCGATATGCTTCAAATCATAAGTTTACCATATTTAGGTTATTTAGCCTTCTTTAACGTAATGAAGGTGATATAAAGCCATGGCGGCATAACGACAGTACATTTGGAAGAATTCCGTTATCTTATGTTTAGGTATAAATTCGATTTTCTTTTATATACACATTTAGCGAGCGATATCGAAATGCTTCAAATCATTAATTTACCAAATTTAAGTTAATTAACCTTCTTTAACGTATTGAAGTTGATATAAAGCCATGGCGGCATAACGACAGTACATTTGGAAGAATTCCGTAGTCTTATATTTAGGTATAAAGCCGATTTTCGTGTACATATGCATTAAGCAATCGATATTGAAATGCTTCAAATAACTGGTTTAACATAATTAAGTTAATAAACCTTCTTTAACGAACTGAAAATAAATCCACAACGGCATAACGGCAGTGCATTTAGAAGAATTCCGTAATCTTATATTTAGGTATAAAGTCGATTTTCTTGTATATACACATTCAGCAATCGATTTCGAAATGCTTCAAATTACTGGTTTAACATATTTAAGTTAATAAACCTTCTTTAACGAACGGAAGTTGGCTTAAAGCTATGGCGGCATAACGACAGTGCATTTAGAAAAATTCCGTAATCTTTTATTTATGTATAAAGTCGATTTTCTTATATATACACATTTAGCAGTCGCAATCGAACTGCTTCAAATCATTAGTTTAACATATTTAATTTAATAAACCTTCTTTAACTAACGGAAGTTGGCGTAAAGCCATGGCGGCATAACGGCAGTGCATTTAGAAGAACTCCGTAATCTTATATTTAAGTATAAAGTCGATTTTCTTGTATATACACATTTAGCAATCGGTATCGATATGCTTCAAATCATTAGTTTAACATATTTAAGTTAAGTATCCTTCTTTTTCTTACTGAAGTTTACATAAAATCATAACGTTATAACGGCAGTGCATTTGGAAGAATTCTGTAATCTTATATTTAGGAAGAAAGTCGATTTTTTGTATATACACATTTAGCAATCGATATCGTATGGTTCAACTCATTAGTTTAACATATTTAAGTTAATATACCTTCTTTAACGATCAGAAGTTTGCATATAGCCATGATGGCATAACGGCAGTGCATGTAGAAGAATTCCGTAATCTTATATTTATGTATAAAGTCGATTTTCTTGTATATATACATATAGCAATCGATATCGAAATGCTTCAAATCATTAGTTTAACATATTTAAAATAATTAAATTTCTTTAACGTAATGAAGGTGATATAAAGCCATGGCGGCCTAACGACAGTGCATTTAGAAGAATTCCGTAATCTTATATTTAGGTATAAATTCGATTTTCTTGTACATACACATTTAGCAATCGATATCGAAATGCTCAAATCATTAGTTTAACATATTTAAGTTAATAAACCCTCTCTGACTTACTGAAGTCTACCTAAAGCCTTAACGGCATAACGGCAGTGCATTTAGAAGAATTCCGTTATCTTATATTTAGGTATAAATTTGATTTTCTTGTATGTACACATTTAGCAAGCGATATCGAAATGCTTCAAATTATTAGTTTAACATATTTAAGTTAATTAACCTTCTTTAACGTATTGAAATTGATATAAAGCCATGGCGGCATAACGGCAGTGCATTTAGAAGAAGTCCGTAGTCTTATATTTAGGTATAAAATCGGTTTTTTTGTGTATACAAATTTAGCAATCGATAACGAAATGTTTCAAATCATTAGTTTACCATATTTAAGTTAATTAACCTTCTTTATCTTACTGAAGTTTACATAAAGCCATAACGGTATAACGGCAGTGCATGTAGAAGAACTCCGTAATCTTATATTTCGGTATATAGTCGATTTTCTTGTATTTACACATTTAGCAATCGATATCGAAATGCTTCAAACCACAAGCTTAACATATTTAAAATAATTAACCTTCTTTAACGTATTGAAGGTGATATAAAGCCATGGCGGCATAACGACAGTACATGTGGAAGAATTAAGTAATCTTATATTTAGGCATAAAGTCGATTTTCTTGTATATATATATTTCGCAATCGATATTGAAATGCTTCAGATAACTGGTTTAACATATTTAAGTTAATAAACCTCCTCTGGCGAACTGAAGTTGACATACTTAGGTATAAAATCGATTTTGTTGTATATACGCATTTAGCAGTCGACATCGAAATGCTTCAAATCATTACTTTAACATATTTAAGTTAATTAACCTTCTTTAACGTATTGAAGTTGATATAAAGCCATGGCTGCATAACGACAGTTCATGTAGACGAATTTCGTAATCTTATATTTAGATATATAGTCGATTTTCTTATATTTACAAATTTAGCAGTCGATATCGAATATCTTCAAATCATTAGTTTAACATTTTTAAGTTAATTAACCTTCTTAAACGTAATGAAGGTGATATAAAGCCATGGCAGCATAACGACAGTGCATTTAGAAGAATTCCGTGATCTTATATTTAGGTATAAAATCGATTTTGTTGTATATACGCATTTAGCAGTCGACATCGAAATGCTTCAAATCGTTAGTTAAACATATTTAAGTTAATTAACCTTCTTTAACGTATTGAAGTTGATATAAAGCCATGGCTGCATAACGACAGTGCATGTAGACGAATTTCGTAATTTTATATTTAGATATATAGTCGATTTTCTTATATTTACAAATTTAGCAGTCGATATCGAAAATCTTCAAATAATTAGTTTAACATATTTAAGTTAATTAACCATCTTTAACGTATTGAAGTTGATATAAAGCCATGGCGGCATAACGACAGTACATTTGGAAGAATTCCATAGTCTTTTATTTATGTATAAAGTCGATTTTCTTGTATATACAAATTTAGCAATCGATATCGAAATGCTGCAAATCATTAGTTTAACATATTTAAGTTAATTAATCCTCTTTATCTTACTGAAGTCTACAAAAGCCATAACGGCAGTATATTTGGGTGAATTCCGTAATCTTTTATTTAGGTATAAAATCGATTTTCTTGTGTATACATATTTAGCAATCGATATCGAAATGCTTCAGCTCATAAGTTTAACATATTTAAGTTAATAAACCTTCTTTAACGATCTGAAGTGGGCACATAGCCACGGCGGCCTAACGGCAGTGCATGTAGAAGAATTACATAATCTTATATTTAGGTATTAAGTCGATTTTCTTGTAAATACACATTTTGCTATCGATATGGAAATGCTTCAAATCATTAGTTAAACATACTAAGTTAATAAACATTTTCTAGCTTACTGAAGTCTACATAAAGCCTTAACGGTATAACGGCAGTGCATTTAGAAGAATTCCCTAATGTTATAATTTTATATTTAGGTATAAAGTCGATTTTCTTGTATTTACACATTTAGTAGTCGATATCGAAATGCTTCAAACCATAAGTTTAACATATTTAAAATAATTAACCTTCTTTAATGTATTGAAGTTGATACAAAGCCATGGCGGCATAACGACAGTACATTTGGAAGAATTCCCTAATCTTATAATTAGGTATAAGGTCGAATTTCTTGTATACACACATTTAGCAATCGATATCGAAATGCTTCAAATCATTAGTTTAAGATATTTAAGTTAGTAAACCTTCTTTAACGCACTGAAGTCTACATAAAGCCTTAACGGTATAACTGCATTGCATTTAGAAGAATTCCGTTATCTTATATTTAGGTATAAATTCGACTTTCTTGTATATACTCATTTAGCAAGCGATATCGAAATGCTTCAAATCATTAGTTTAACATATTTAAGTTAATTAACCTTCTTTAACGTAATGAAGGTGATATAAAGCCATGGCGGCATAACGACAGTGCATTTAGAAGAATTCCGTAATCTTATATTTAGGTATAGAGTCGATTTTGTTGTATATACACATTTAGCAATCGATATCGAAATGCTTAAAATCAAGTTTAACAAATTTAATTAAATTTAACCTTCTTTAACGATTGAATTTGAATATAGCCATGGCGGCATAACGCAGTCATTTGGAAGAATTCCTATCTTATATTTAGGTATAAAGTCGATTTTCTTTAATAAAAATTTGAAATCGATATCGAAATGCTTCAATCATTATTTTTAACTTTTTTTAATTTAAATTTAACCTTTTACTTAAAAAAGTCTACAAAAGCCATAACGGCAGTTTTTGGGGGTGAATTCCGTAATTTTTATTTAGGTAAAAAATTGATTTTCTTGTTTACAATTTAGAAAACGAACAAATGCTTCACCATAAGTTTAACATATTTAATTAATAAACCTTCTTTAAGATTAAAGGGGGGGACAAGCCATGGCGGCATAAGGGCAGTCATGAAAAATTCTAATCTTATATTTAGGTATAAGTGATTTTCTTGAGTTACACATTTAGATCGATATGAAATGCTTCAAACCTTTTTAACTATTAAGTTATACAAAGCCATGGCGGATAACGCAGCATTTGGAAAAATTTCCCCTAATCTTAAAATTAGGATAAATCAAATTTCTTGTATAAAACCATTTAGCAACGATATCGAAATGCTTCAAATATTAGTTTAAAATATTTAAGTTAATAAACCTTCTTTAACGATGAAGTTAATAAAGCCTCCGGATAACGCATCATTTGAAGATTCCTTTATCTTATATTTAGTATAAATTCGATTTCTTGTATATTTAGCAACGATATCAAAATTTCTTCAAATCATAGTTTAACAATTTAAAAAAATTTAAAACTTCTTTAACGAAATGAAGTTGAATAAAGCCTTGGCGGCATAAGGGCAGTCATGAAGAATTCAAAATCTATATTTAGGTATAAGTCGATTTTCTTGTAAATACAATTTAGATCGATATCGAAATGCTTAAAATTATTAGTTAAACATATAATTTAAAAAAAAAATTTTTTACTTACTAAGTCTACAAAAGCCTTAACGGTATAACGGCAGTGCATTTAGAAGAATTCCGTAATTTATATTTAGGTATAAACCTTTTCTTTATATATCATTTAGCAAGCGATATCGAAAGTTCAAATCATTAGATTAACATATTTAAGTTAATTAACCTTCTTTAACGAAATAAAGGGTGATAAAAGCCATGGCGGCAAAACGACAGTCATTTGAAGAATTCCTAATCTTATATTTGGTATAAGTCGATTTTTTTGGGATTTACACATTTAGCAATCGATATCGAAATCTTCAAATCATTAGTTTAAATATTTAAGTTAATAAACCTTCTTTAACCCACTGAAGTCTACATAAACCCTTTAACGGTATAACTGCACTGCATTAGAAGAATTCCGTTATCTTATATTTAGGTAAAAATTCGCCTTTCTTGTATATTTTTAGCAAGCGATATCGAAATTTTCCCAATCACTAGTTTAACATATTTAGTAAATTAACCTTCTTTAACGTAATAAAGGGTGACATAAAGCCTTGGCGGCATAAGGGCAGTGCACGTAGAAGAATTACATAATCTTATATTTAGGTATAGAGTGTTTTTCTTGTAAATACACTTTTAGCTATCGATATCGAATGCTTCAATATTATTTTAACTTTTTTTAGTTAATAAATTTTTACCCACTGAAGTCTACATAAAGCCTTAACGGTATAACGCATGCATTTAGAAGAATTCCTTTATCTTATTTTTAAAGTATAAATTCGACTTTCTTGTATATACTCATTTAGCAAGCGATATCGAAATGCTTCAAATCATTAGATTAACATATTTAAGTTAATTAACCTTCTTTAACGTATTGAAGTTGATATAAAGCCATGGCGGCATAACGACAGTGCATTTAGAAGAATTCCGTAATCATATATTTAGGTACAGAGTCGATTTTGTTGTATATACAAATTTAGCAATCGATATCGAAATGCTTCAAATCATTAGTTTAACATATTTAAGTTAATTAATCCTCTTTATCTTACTGAAGTCTACAAAAGCCATAACGGCAGTATATTTGGTTGAATTCCGTAATCTTTTATTTAGGTATAAAATCGATTTTCTTGTGTATACATATTTAGCAATCGATATCGAAATGCTTCAGCTCATAAGGTTAACATATTTAAGTTAATAAACCTTCTTTAACGATCTGAAGAGGGCACATAGCCATGGCGGCATAACGGCAGTGCATGGAGAAGAATTACATAATCTTATACAGGGTAGGCCATTTAAAGTTGACCCATCTGGCAACGTTGTAACTTTTAACAGCGCTGACACATCGGCTAATGTCATACCGCGTTAGAAGCGTCATTCGAAGACAATTTATACCATGGAACAGTACGCTCCAAAAGAACGCGCTGAAATTGTTCAGCTTTATATTCAAAATAACTTTTCAATTGTGTTAACTCAACGTGCGTTTCGCAAAAAAAATAAAGTGAAAAGTGCTCCAGTTAAGAACACAATTAAGTCTTTATACGCAAAATTTGTGAACACCGGTAATCTCAGTAATGCCAGTCATGCATCCAGACAACGCACAAAATGAAAATATCGAAGCTGTACGAGCCAGTATTGAGGAGACTCCATCGACATCGAGTTATCGCCGCTCTCAGGAATTAGACATCTCTCGCACCACTCTCCGACGCATAATTCATAAAGATTTGAAGATGTTTCCATATAAAATTCAAATGGCACAAAAACTAAACCCAGCTGATTATCCGCGACGCCTTAATTTTGGCAAATGGGCCATCGAAATGGCTGAAAACGAACTTGACTTTTGGCGAAAACTCATCATGTCAGACGAGGCACATTTCTCGTTGAATGGAGGCGTAAACAAGCAAAATTGCCGATTTTATGCCACCGAAAATCCTCAACTAATTGAAGAACAGCCTCTTTACGACCAAAAAGTAACAGTTTGGTGCGGTGTTTGCGCGAATATGATCATCGGACCGTATTTTTTCGAAGACGATGATGGAGCCACGACAACAGTCAATGGTGAGCGTTATCGAGCCAAGATAACGGATTTTGTGACACCCATTATTCGCGAAAATGACATGGATAACTTCTGGTTTCAACAGGACGGGGCTACATGCCATACAGCTCGACCAACAATCAATATTTATTGCGACCATTTTTCCCCGGGCGATTGATATCGAAAAATGGTGATGTTGACTGGCCACCGAGATCACCAGATTTGACGCCACCAGACTTTTATTTGTGGGGTTATTTGAAATCCAAGGTATTCGCTAATAAGCCAAAGACCTTAGCTCAACTGAAAGCCAACATTCGACGTGAAACAGCCGCCATATCATCCGAAACATTGGCCAAAGTCATGGAAAATGTCGAAAAAAGAGTGCATTTAGCTGTCAAAGCTAAAGGTGCCCATTTACGCGATCTAATTTTTAAATATTAGCTGAAACAAATCCCCTTGGACCAAAATAAATTATTTTTGAAATGAACAAAAAACATTGTTTTCTTTTGTTCTTGTTTTTTAGAAACAAATGGGTCAACTTTAAATGGCCTACCCTGTATTTAGGTATTAAGTCGATTTTCTTGAGTATACACATTTGGCAATCGATATCGAGATGCTTCAAATCATTAGTTTAACATATTTAAGTTAATAAACCTTCTTTAACGTAATAAAGGTGATATAAAGCCATTAAGGCATAACGACAGTGCTTGTAGAAGAATTCCGTAATCTTATATTTAGGTATAAAGTCGATTTTCTTGTATATACGCATTTAGCAATCGATATCGAAATGCTTCAAATAACTGGTTTAGCATATTTAGGTTAATTAGACTTCTTTATCTTACCGAAGTTTACATAAAGCCATAGGCATAACGTCAGTATATTTGGGTGAATTCCGTAATCTTATATTTAGGTATAAATTCGATTTTCTTTTACATGCATATTTACCAAGCGATATCGAAATACTTCAAATCATTAGTTTAACATATTTAAGTTAATAAACCTTCTTTAACGAACTGAAGTTAACATAGAGCCATAACGGCATAACGGCAGTGCATTTAGAAAAATTCAGTTATTTTATATTTAGGTATAAAGTCGATTTTCT
>JAPZAG010003187.1:0-12045 GCA_027475135.1 Bactrocera correcta | reverse complement strand
GTAAGTAATTTGCAAATATGTATACAGATATACATAATATAATATAAATATTTTAGAAAATGGAGTATGACAAAAAAATCAAATTAATTAAAGATATTGTGAAATGTATGGAGAAAGCCATACAAGTTGATTCAGACGATAGTGAAAAGGGTGATATATGTGAAAGTCTGTCATATAATCTTTGTTTTAATTTTGAATTATAAATAAAATGTATTTCTTAATTGACAGAACTGATTAATATATGTGATAGAGCGGCCCAAATACCTATAAGGAAAAAGAAACGACAATGGGTTAAAATAAAGAGTAGACAATGGGTTAAAGTAAAGTGAAAGAGAATGAGAAAAAAAACTCGAACAGATTTTGCGCAACACAAGTTGCTCGTGTGAAGGTAATGGGCGACAGCAAAAGAGAATCGCCCGAGAATTAGCAACTTTTGTTGCCGTGTGTAATGACGGACTTATTAACTATTTCTTTAACGTCATACTGCGTTGAAATATCTTAAATTTTGTTTTCGTCGAAATAAAAAACACCTCAAAACTGCTTTAACGCTATGACACATTCATCAAAAGTCACAACACGTTTATCCATTTCCACAGATAACGAGCGTAGATAAGATAAAATTCGAGAACAAAATGTGAAACAGAAATAGTACAAATAAAAAAAAAAAACTAATCAGTTCAGAACAACTAATCTATGGGGTGTTCTTTTATATGTATACAAATTTTCTTTCAAATTCAAAATAATAATTAAAAAAAATATATATCTGTTAATTTTGGCTACAGCGAAGCTATAAAGTCCTTCAAATGATGCATTTTTTATTGCATAAATGGGTAAAAATAGAGAGAAGTTTGTATGCCAGCCATATGCTATAGTAGTATAATCTAAGCAATTTCTTGAAATATTGCAGCGATGATTTAGGAAATAATCTGTGCCAAATTTCGTGCAGTTATCTTGTAAAATAAAAAAGCTTTTCTTATAAATATTTAATTTTCATCGATCAGTTTGTATAACAGCTATATACTATAGTGATCTGATCTAAACAATTTCTTTGGAGAATGCATCGCAGCTGTGAGCCATAATCCGTACTAAATTTCGCGCAGATATCTCAGCAAATAGAAAAGTTTTCCATACAGACATTGTATTTCGATCGATCAGCTTGTATGACAGCTATATGCTATATTGATCAGATATCGATGTTTCCGATAAATGAGCAGCTTCGTAGAGCGACTAAGTTGTGTACACAATTTCAGATGGATATGTCTAAAACTCGCTTATATACAGGTAAAACATGATATAGATATACATGACCAAATCGACTCAACTCCTTAAGTTGATCATTTATACTTTATAGATTTTCCTTCTTTATGTTAAAAATTTATAATTATAATGCGCTTAAAAAATATTATAAACGATTATAACGAAACCATTTCAAAGCTAATAAACTTGACAACTCTGTCAGCGAATATATTCTAGTACCGTTTAGAGGTTTGATAACCGCTAGCTCCGTAAACTGTTTTCCAATTTTGTGGCTAATATTTATTAGCATTTTCTGCAGACATATTTTTTCATTAAAAATATATTTATTACCATTTTATTAACCATAAATACTGCACTCGTGTTTTATAATGACTATTTAATATGCATTTTTCAAATTTCAAAAACGTTCACGTGGTCCATTTTATTCATTTACGCTACCGCAGCGCAATAAAAATGCATTTTTTATCACCTCCTGGAGCCAATATCGTCAGCTAAAGTCTTTAGAAAGTCAATTCAAAAGAGGAAATTAAAAAATATGGCATCCAAGCGAGTGAACGGCTTGAAATATTCAAATTATAAAGCGCTCGTTTGCAGCAAAACACTACGATAGAGTTGTGACATAAGAGGGTTTATATAAGCAAATTGAAACGAGTGATTTGTCTATATATTTACATACATATGGTATGCAGTCGAACATGCAATGCCGGTAATTACAATATGTAGTTCAATGATATTATTTGTATCTCTCAATTTGTATTTATAAACCATTTTTCCGCCTAAGTAGCACGTGATCATAGCTTTTATTTGGTTGTTTTTGTTCCAAGTGCTAAATGAACAGGACTTTCCTCTTCAGAAATATTAAGCTTGAAATTATAATCTGTCTTCAGATCGAGAATTTTCTAACTTTCGTACCGAGAAGTAATAATAATTTTACAAACACTGGTGCTAAAGAGCCAGATCCAGAGTTTTCTAACTTTTTTCCGAAAAAATAGTAATAGTTTGACAAAAACGTGTGCTAGATATTTTCCGAGCTTCAGTTTCTGCTGTGTGCATATTTAAGCATCTTCCTTTTCTGAAAAGTTCATAGATTTTTAAGAGCAAACGCATCTTCTTAGTCGAAAAAAGTCCGTACAGCGCCAAGAATGTAGCCATGTAGTAAATTTTGAGTCAGCAGCCTTTCGAAACTGCGGTCCGAGAGCGTTTCTTCTCTCTAGCTTTATCATGATATTTTGCCGAAACCATTGTTTTTGTTGTTACAAAAAATCACTTTTCACAACTATTCTTTTCTCTGGCCGAAATGCCATTTGTAGCAGGGTTTTCAAACAAAAATTGTCCTGTGTCTGGAAGACAGTTGTGTCTATGTGATGAAAATAAACCCGGCTTCATATTCGGTATCAAAGTTCTTTTGATTATTGCGTTTAAGTTATAGTTGGGCAATAACAACAACAAAAATTAGAAAAAACTTTATCCCACTGCAAACTCAACATCAAACTCATTTCACACATTCTCTAACTGAACGCTTTAGGCTCGTTTTGCGATCTCTAAATGCCGCGTCTGTACCGAGATGATGATGCTTCATCAGCGAACATTATTTCTATGCGAAAATTCACAGCAGAAAATAACTGTCAATGTCAAAATAAGATATGACAAAAATACCATTAGGACCACCCTGCTTTTAGTGGGTATATACATACATACAAACATTTGTACATACTTATGCATGTATGCCGTCAATAGCCGAACACTTCAAAGTGGTCAAACGCGCTTTTCAGCATCATTTTTTCACCACATACTTCAATCGCATTTTTATTTGCGACTAACAAATATTTCCAATAGAATTGTGCAAACGCTCAACATACGACTGCCAACTATTATTGAAATAAAAAACAAAAATGACAACAACAACAGATGCTGTGTGTTCGCGTGCATTCAAGCGGCAAAGTGTTTGCTAAAATTGATGATCTGCCAAAGATAATGAAGTAAATAATGATGCTGGAGACGACGTAGACGACAACGGAGGCGACAACAATGATGATGTTAGTTAAATTCATTACAGTTAGACTGTGTGATGTTGGAGCATCAAGAGCGATAGCAAGTCAAACTCGCTTTGGGCCAACAGCAGATGGCTGTGATGCTACCAAATGCTTATATATCTATATATGTGTATGTATTCAATTTATGAATGTATGTGTATGTTTTCAATTCATGTCTGAATGTGTTTGTATTCAGTTTATGCATGTATGTGTGTAAATTAATTCCCGTAACGAGGGAATTTATAAAAAAATATATTTTTATATCCGCGAACGCGCGGATTAAAGAAAACGCTTGTAGTTCGCGTGGATTGCCAGATACAAATCTATCTTTATTTTTAAAATACTAGTATTTATACAATTTTGTTTTATTGACTTAAGGTTAAAGCTGAAGTTACATTTTTAGCTATGACAGCAATTTCCAGCAGAACGTTAAGCGTTCTGTTTTCTTTACAAATGTTATTGTTATGCCTTCTTGTGAGGGCGAGCGATATTGCTTTGATAAAAATGGATTATTGGAATCAGGACGGAAAAAGCATATTGAATTCTTAAATCATCAAAAACGTTAATAGTGTAATTGCAGAGTGCAAAGATACAATTTTGTTTACAGTTATGGTAAGGTTTCTATGCGGAGGCTATCGTTAACTCCCCCCTTCCTAAGATGAATCGTCCCCGATTCACTATTATTTTGAGTTAATTTATGTATTTGTTTTAAAAAGAGCATTATATGTGACTTCTTGCAATTGCACATTTTCTATTGGTTTGGGAATTTCGCGAGATTTTTTTAATTTTAATATTATGTAAGATAAGAAAAGTATTCCCAAGATTAAAATTATGTACCAAAAATATGAATGGACTGTGATATGCTTATTCCGTTCTGCTAAAATGTTTATATTATCTAATTTCAACAGTTTATTAGTTGTTTCAATATATTCTAAAATTTCAAAATTATTGATATGGTTATTTTTCAGATAATTCCAGATTTTTGTTTCTATATTTTCATAAGTTTGATTATTAACTACTGTATTATTTTCGAATGTAATTAAATATGTTCCAGTTAGTGTTTGATTGTTTACAATATTTTTTCCTGAAATTAATATTGCTCCTGGTTTTATTTCTTCAATTTTCAAGTTTTTCTCTTTTAGTTTTTTACATTTTCCTTGTTTTTTATTTAATATTTCTGACAAACATGTACTTTCTTTATTTAATTTGCAATATGTTTTTGTAATTTCAGTTTTACAATTTTGTATATTAAAAAAATTATTATTACAATATGTTATGTTTTGATCAATTATAAGCTTACCATCTAATTGAGCTATGGCTCTTACATCGTAGTACTTACATGTTAGTTCTATTTTAGGATATTTAATATAAATTATTATTATGTTTTCTTTTTGGGCTATTTTAAATTTAGAGATGTCCATTAAATCTGTTATAGTCATAATACCGTGTTGGTAATATGTTATGTTTTTCAATTCATCATAATGTAAAATTGTTGGATTTAAAATCCCAATTTTACCAAAAGTTATTGTATTTATTAAATTTTGCAGTTCATGTGTAATATATTGGTTTCGTTTTCTTATTATTTTCCTGTTTATGGTATCGCCTTTAATATTATTTATTGTTTCAGTTAATTCTGTTATTATTTTAAAAATTTCTGAATTGGTTGTAAATTGCTTATTATTATTTATTATCAGTTCGTCCAATTTATTATTAATTTTTACAATGTCGTCATGGTCTGGTGTACCAGCTATCCATTTCCAAAGAGTTCCTAATTCATTTATACCCCTTTTTTGCCGAAAATTAGTTTGTTTTAATTGTTCTAATAAAGTTTTTATTATCAAAATTTCAGATTCTGTTTCCTGTGTAATAACTCCTAAGCTATCGTGATTTTGTTCATTAATACTGTAAAAATTTCTATTTTCGTCTGCTATTATATTTTCAAAATAAGATAAATTAGTAATGTGGAATAGGTCCCCGTATTCTTCATAAATGGAAACATCTCCATTTTCGATAAGTACGTAGTCTTGTCGGGTATAATCTATGATATCTGCTATTGTCAAGCCAATTAGTAATGTGAAAATTGAAAGGATCATTTTGAAAACCTATAATTAATTATGATTTTATGTTATCTTTATGTATAATTCTATTTCTATTGTTCATTATTATTTTATTCCCCAAGTTTTCTTTAACTTGTTGTTTCTTATACCTAGGCTGTAATTTATTTCTCTCTCCTATTATATTTTCATAAATTATTTCTCCAGGGTGAAATGGGAAGCTTGTATTATTGCCTGAATACATTTGAGCAATTTTTTCTTTTACATGTCGCTCATTTAATTCTTCGAAACTATTCTCATCGGTAATATTGAGATTATTTATTTTTAAGATATTAATACCTCCTTTGTTTGTAGTATATTTTTTTATTTTATTGTCTGCATTATCTTCGACTGGCATCCTAGGATTTTCTTTTCCCAAGTAGTTTAAATTTCGTATTTTTATATTTTTATTTGGTTTTTCACGATTCTTTTTTTGTTTTATTTTGCCGGAAAAATCTTCGGCTGGCCGAGTAAAACTTCTTTGTTCCACAATAAATTTTTTATTTAATTTGCCGGTATTATCATCGGCTGGCGTTGTAGAACTTCTTTGTTCCACAATAAATTTTTTATTTAATTTGCCGGTATTATCGTCGGCTGGCGTTGTAGAACTTTTTCGTTCCACAATATATTTTTTATTTAATTTGCCGGTATTATCATCGGCTGGCGTTGTAGAACTTCTTTGTTCCACAATAAATTTTTTATTTAATTTGCCGGTTGTTACTTCGGCTGGTTTTACGGAATCTTTATGTTCCTTAATTTTTTTATTTATACCGATATTTACCTCGGTTAAATGTGCAGAATCTTTTTGTTCCTCGATTTCTAAGTTTTCTCCTTTTTTATTTTCGAAATAAATGTTCATACTGTTTGCTTCATTTTTATTATTATTTTTTTCCATATAATTTATTTTCCTATTGGGCACGTCGATAAGTGCCTCAATTTTTTTAAGGAAATTATATCCTAATAGGAGATCCGATTCTATCCCTTCTATTTCGTAGAAAATTTCCTCGACCCCAAATATGGTTATTATATGGTAATGCTTTATTATGGAATAGCCGTTCACGGTTTTTATCCGTTTATAAATGGCTAGTTCCTTTTTGTTATTAAAAACCCTCAGGCTTAATGTAGCAAGAGGTTGCTCCTGTATCGATTAGAGCCTTTAAACTTTTCTTTATTTTTGAGTCGTAGAGCTTTAGATAGGGGAGTTCATCCCCTCTTTGTCTAAAAAATGACTTTCATTCATGTTGTTTATCTTCTGGGTTTTCTCCTGTGGGCGAAAGCTATAATTGCTTTCCCTTGGTCGTTTTATTCCTTGGATGTTTCTATTTGGAATATACCTATTTGGTTGGTCCATATTGGCTTGATGGCTTGTAGTGGCCAATGGTTTTCCAAAATTTTGGTATTTATGGCTATTGTTTAGTTTGGGGGTTTTTGGGGAATTTTCCCTTCGGTATGATCTAGACATAGATGGATCTATGTCCATTGGTTCTGGTTTTGGCATGTTGCTCCTCTGATGAAATCGTAAATTATTACTTGGATAAAACTGTTTAACTCTTGTCCTATCATTTGCAAAATTTTGTGCAAATCGAGCTCTCTGATTATTGGACTCTAATTCCTGAGCTTTGGCCAATGCGTCGGGCAAATCTTCCGGACAGAGGGAAAATATAATATCTCTTAATGGAGCGTTAAGCCCAGTTATAAATATTCTAAGAGCCTGGTCTCTATTCTTTTTATTCAATTCTTTTGTTATTGGTGCGGCCCCTCCATAAGTCATAATGGTTTTATTAATCATCAACGTTAGTTTTTTGTTAACTAAATTATAATATTCAATGACCGTCATTGAGCCTTGTCGTAGAACACTCATTTCTTGTTCTATGATATGTATCGGACGTTTGTCCGAATACGCAAAATCGAGACGCGCAATTATCGCGTCAAAATTTAACACAGTACCATGGTTGGTTAATGTGTCATTTGCTTCTAGTGTAATTTTGTTACGCAAAATCGTAAGGGCTGCGAAGTACTTTCGGCTACCTCTTACATATAAGCTCATAACGTTATGTGCGGCTTCGCGCCAGCTAACATAAGCGTTTATCCTTCCTGAGAATTCCGGTAAGGATTTTATAACATCTAGTGACTCATGACATTGAATGTTGTCATTTATTATTTCCGTCTGAAAATCTGTTACTCTGTGTGTTTCAATTTCAACTTGATTTTTTTAAACTGTCAATTTCTTGCCTTAATGTAATATTGCTTTCCGCAATTAGGCGCGTAATTAAATCTACCGTTAATCCTGCCTCATTAGTCATGATTAATTATTATTATTTTTTTAGTTTAGAGAAAGAACTTTCTTATTATTTTATACTTGTATAATCTCTTCTAGGAAGAGATGCTCTTCTACTCTGGAGGGTCCTATTATGTAGGATTCGCAGAATTGAGCTAAGTTATGGGGGTCTTTTTTTTTTGTTATGCGGCTGGTCGAGCCTTAATTTATATTTGTATAATCTCTTCTAGGAAGAGATGCTCTTCTATTCTGGAGGGTCCTTTTATGTAGGATTCGCAGAATTGAGCTAAGTTATGGAGGTCTTTTTATTTTGTTATGTGGCTGGTCGAGCCTTAATTTATATTTGTATTTTATCGCAGTTAATCGCAGAGTTTTTTTTATTTTAAGCTGGAGGGTCCCCCCCAAGGTGGTGAATCGCAGCTTTAATTTATTTTATTATTGGTTGCACAAACTAGAAATTATGTTTTTTTTTTTTTCTGGGGCACTTTTTCTCTTCGTGATCCCCACCGCAATTTTTACAATAGTATAATCTAATATACTTAGGTTTAGTTTGGGTGTTCCCCATAAATACATATATATATATATATATAATTTATAATTTTAACATATTTATTTTAATTTTAACTTACTAATATATATTCCGTCGCTGTCAATAAATTCCCGCTGATGATGCTGATAATAGTTGCTTTAGATACAGTAAGCTGGTCAATTCCATGAAAAATCGCACTAGGCTCGTTGTTGAAGCTAAGGGGGGTCATATGTATATTTGACGATGAGTGGTCTCCCTCCAAAATCCCTTTATTTTCTTGCTGTTCTCTGCTTCTGTTGCTTTTGTTGCCGCTATTTATTGTTCTTGTTGTTTTGTAATTATTTCTGCTACTGTTGTTGCCTCTGTTACTTAGTTGTTTTTGAGTTCTTGCTTTGTTTTTGTTGTTAGTGTTCTTAAGCACTTGCTTTGTTCTTGTTGTTTTTATAATTATTTCTGCTACTGTTGTTGCTTCCGTTACTTAGTTGTTTTAGAGTTCTTGCTTTATCTGGTATTAATTCTTTTAATTGACCCTCTTTTTGTATTTGTTGGGGCGTGTTATTACTTTAATTATGTTTTGATTTTCACTTAAAATCTGGCTTTATAATTCATCAATTTTTAACTGAGATAAACAAGCAAAACGATCCGTTATTTTAACTTTTTATTTGTGGTAAGCACTTTTTTTTAATTCATGCCCCACGTTGGGCGCCAATTAATTCCCGTAACGAGGGAATTTATAAAAAAATATATTTTTATATCCGCGAACGCGCGGATTAAAGAAAACGCTTGTAGTTCGCGTGGATTGCCAGATACAAATCTATCTTTATTTTTAAAATACTAGTATTTATACAATTTTGTTTTATTGACTTAAGGTTAAAGCTGAAGTTTCATTTTTAGCTATGACAGCAATTTCCAGCAGAACGTTAAGCGTTCTGTTTTCTTTACAAATGTTATTGTTATGCCTTCTTGTGAGGGCGAGCGATATTGCTTTGATAAAAATGGATTATTGGAATCAGGACGGAAAAAGCATATTGAATTCTTAAATCATCAAAAACGTTAATAGTGTAATTGCAGAGTGCAAAGATACAATTTTGTTTACAGTTATGGTAAGGTTTCTATGCGGAGGCTATCGTTAACTTGTATTGAGCCAGCATGATTTTCCAATGTGCCTGCTTGTGACTTGTTCATTTGCTAAACTTGCTATTAAAGCATAGCTGTATTGTTATACTAATGTATAGTATTTTGTTGTTATTGTTATTGGCAGTTCACACACTGCTCACTTTGCTGGACATGTGAGTCGCTCAAACGAGTCAGTTGACTCTTGTGTAAATTTAATGAAGCTGCCATGCGATACTTTTGCTGTGCCTACGTATTTGCATACACTCACATTTGCACACATATACTTATGCTTATTTATATGTATACATACACACATGGCTATCTATAAGTTAGAAAAGTTATATTTGTCGTATAAACTAAACAATATGGCTCTTTTCTCGTAATAGTTTAGTAAACTTATCTAAAGTGCGATCGGTGATCATGACTTGATCTTCTTGTTATTTACAATTCAAATTCAATAAGCGACATTTAGAGAAGTGTAAACAATAATAGATTAATGAAGAAAATAAATATATTCTTATGCTAGTTCAAAAATATCTTTAAAAAAAGATGACTTACGTAAATTTAATAAATAAAAAAATAAATTAAAATTTTCAATCATCAAATTTTGTTTAAAGCAATTTTTACATTTATGTTTTTAAATACTTAGTATAATCAGAAGAGTGCTTTGAATAGAATCAATGAAGAAAAAAGGCGAGTACAAATGAAACAAAAGTTAAATGTGGCTGCTTCGAAGCTTTACAGTTTCTTTTCTTATGACATTAATGTGCTTGAAAAGATCTTTATCTTTATTATGATAGATCACTTTGTATGACAGCTATATGCTATAGTTTTCAGATCTGTTCTAAATTATATGGTTACCTTGAGCGATAATCTATGCCGAATTTCTTGTTGATATTTTGTCGAACAAAACAGTTTCCGATATAAGAATTTAATTTTGATCGATCAGTTTGTATGACAAGTAGAAGAAAAAAAGTTTTTATGACAGTTATATACTATAGAAATCCGATTTGAACTATATCGTCGAAGATTTTAAGACATGCTAAATTTCGCGTTCGCATTTCTTTAAATAAAAAAGTTACCCATATAAGGACTTGATTTGTGTCGATCAGTTTGTATAGTAACTACATATATGTTATAGTCGTCTCATATCTATGATTTTGAAAACTAAGCAGGTCATTGGGAAGAAAATTAGGTGTACAAAGTTTCAGTTCGACATGTGAAGGACTAGTTCCTATATATAGACATACAGACAGACAAAGAGACTTTCATGACTAAGTCGGCTCAGATCGTCACAGATATACATACATATATATTTGTGTGTGTACTTAATAGATTTTATATGTAGTCTCCGAGGTTCCCTTCTCGGTGTTACTAAACTTCATGGCAAACTTAACATACTCTCTTCTGGGCATAAATGTTTCATAACCTCAAATTCGCCAATTGCATAAATTTGCTTTATTAGTTTATATTTCATTTGGCTTACAACGATCTAGAAATTAATAAAATTTAATTTTTGATATAACTTGCTTTTTAATTACATTTTGAGATATCTTTAGTAACCTTTCCAGTACCGGACAGAGCCAAAAAGTTCGTATCGTTTTAAGGAAAAACAAATTTTATTTTACAAATTTTTGGTTTTATTGTATTTTTCATTTCTTTTAGGCTAGGTATTATTTTGTTACGTACCTCGAAAAGTACCAAAATGTTGTAATGCAACAATAATAATATATTGAAACTATTTCGTTCACTTTATATGATAATATAATAAGTTCTCAACCAGCTTATAGTATTTTTATTAATTTATATTTTTGCTACAAATTACTTTGAAAACGCATTTGGATCTAAAAATTATAGCAACTCAAAGAGTGAGGTTTTTTTTTGTTATCTTTTTCCAGCCTTTATCTTCTAAGCATTTCTTTTGTACTGTGGGCATGTGTTAAAATGAGTCATACATAGTACACGTTAGCTGCCAGTGCCATATTTAGCGATACCGGTTTTGTTTTGTACTTACAAACAAATTTTAACGAATATAAATAAATCAAATCGAATAAACCTGGCCAGTAATTTATTTAATTGCACGATTAATAATAAAAAAATTAATGGAATAAAAAATACAACAATTTAATTGATTTAAAGAGTTGAAGCATTTTATTTTTAATTCAAATTTGTTAATAAATTAGCTAAAGAATTTAATACAAGTAGATAAATAAATTAAATAAAATATTAAAAATATATAAATTTTTTTTTTCAAAGTAGAAAACAAAATTAATAAAAACAAAAATAAAATAAAATAAAATAAAATAAAATAATTTTTATTATATAATTTTTATTTTTTTAAATTTGGTATACTTTTTAGTGTATTTTTTTTTAATTTTTTTATTTTATTATTATAATTTTTTTTTTTAACTTTTTTTGTATATAGTAATTATGAATTCACGCTAATATCGCTGAAACTGAATTTTATTAATTTATTTGGAATAAAACAAAAACACGAATGTCATATAATATTTCTGTTACCAAACTCTCCCTCCAAATAACTTTTTGCCATACCTTCCTTTGACACTGCATTCGGAAACTGATATGACTTAATGCCATATATAGTACATAAATATTTGTATATATGTAAGTATACATACATATATACATATTTGTATCTGTAAATAATGCATTTTGTTTGTGCGTCTGAGCATTTCCAGCAACAGATTATGATTCCTTTGACGGGAATGTTTTGTGTGG
>JAPZAG010003186.1:0-12045 GCA_027475135.1 Bactrocera correcta | reverse complement strand
TTAAGTTAATAAACATTTTTTAGCATACTGAAGTCTACATAAAGCCTTAACGGTATAACGGCAGTGCATTTAGAAGAATTCCGTAATATTAAAATTTTATATTTAGGTATAAAGTCGATTTTCTTGTATATACACGTTTCGCAATCGATATCGAAATGCTTCAGATAACTGGTTTAACATAATTAAGTTAATAATTCTCCTTTAGCGAACTGAAGTTGACATAAAGCCATAATTCCATAGTCTTATATTTAGGCATAAAGTCGATTTTCTTGTATATACACATTTAGCAATCGATATCGAAATGCTTCAAATCATTAGTTTAACATATTTAAGGTAATTAACCTTCTTTAACGAACGGAAGTTGGCATAAAGCCATTACGGCATAACGGCAGTGCATTTAGAAGAATTCCGTAATCTTATATTTAGGTATAAAGTCGATTTTCTTGTATATACACATTTAGCAATCGATAACGAAATGCTTCAAATCATTAGTTTAACATATTTAAGTTAATTAACCTTCTTTCTCTGACTGAAGTTTACATAAAGCCATAACGGTATAACCCCAGTGCATTTGGAAGAATTCCGTAAACTTATATTAAGGTATAATGTCGATTTTGTTGTATATACACATTTAGCAATCGATATCGAGATGCTTCAAATCATTAGTTTAACATATTTAAGTTAATTAACCTTCTTTTTCTTACTGAAGTTTACGTAAAGCCATAACGGTATAACGGCAGTGCATTTGGAAGAATTCTGTAATCTTATATTTAGGTATAAAGTCGATTTTCTTCTATACTCCTTTAGCTATCGATATCGAAATGCTTCAAATCATTCGTTTAACATATTTAAGATCGTTAACCTTCTTTAACGTATTGAAGTCGATATAAAGCCATGGCGGCATAACGACAGTACATTTGGAAGAATTTCGTAATCTTATATTTAGGTATAAAATCGATTTTGTTGTATATACACATTTAGCAATCGATTTTGAAATGCTTCAAATCATTAGTTTAACATATTTAAGTTAGTTAACCTTCTTTAACGTAATGAAGGTGATATAAAGCCACGGCGGCATAACGGCAGTGCATTTAGAAGAATTCCGTTATCGTATATTTATGTATAAAGTCGATTTTGTTGTATATACACTTTTAGCAATCGATATCGAAATGCTTCAAATCATTAGTTTAACATATTTAAGTTAATTAACCTTTGTTGTCTTACCGAAGTTTACATAAAGCCAAAACGGTATAACACCAGTTCATTTGGAAGAATTCCGTAAACTTATTTTTAGGAAAAAAGTCGATTTTCTTGTATACGCCTTTAGCTATCGATATCGAAATGCTTCAAATCATTCGTTTAACATATTTAAGATCGTTAACCTTCTTTAACGTAATGAAGGTGATATAAAGGCATGGCGGCATAACGACAGTGCATTTAGAAGAATTCCGTAATCTTATATTTGGGTATAAAGTCGATTTTGTTGTATATACACATTTAGCTATCCATATCGAAATGCTTCAAATCATTCGTTTAACATATTTAAGATCGTTAACCTTCTTTAACGTATTGAAGTCGATATAAAGCCATGGCGGCATAACGACAGTACATTTGGAAGACTTTCGTAATCTTATATTTAGGTATAAAATCGATTTTGTTGTATATACACATTTAGCAATCGATATCGAAATGCTTCTAATCATTAGTTTAACATATTTAAGTTAGTTTACCTTCTTTAACATAATGAAGGTGATTAAGGCCATGGCGGCATAACGGCAGTGCATTTAGAAGAATTCCGTTATCGTATATTTATGTAAAAAGTCGATTTTGTTGTATATACACATTTAGCAATCGATATCGCAATGCTTCAAATCATTAGTTTAACATATTTAATTTAAATTTAAACCTTTGTTATATTACCGAAATTTACATAAAGCCAAAACGGTATAACAGCAGTTCATTTGGAAGAATTCCGTAAACTTATATTTAGGTAAAAAGTCGATTTTCTTGTATACGCCTTTAGCTATCGATATCGAAATGCTTCAAATCATTCGTTTAACATATTTAAGATCGTTAACCTTCTTTAACGTAATGAAGGTGATATAAAGCCATGGCGGCATAACGACAGTGCATTTAGAATAATTCCGTAATCTCATATTTATGTATAAAGTCGATTTTCTTGTATATACACATTTAGCAATCGATATCGAAATGTTTCAAATCATTAGTTTAACATATTTAAGTTCGTTAACCTTTTTTTTAACGTAATGAAGGTGATATAAAGCCATGGCGGCATAACGACAGTGCATTTAGAAGAATTACGTAATTTATATTTAGGTATAAAGTCGTTTTTCTTTTATATACACATTTAGCAATCGATATCGAAATGCTTCAAATCATTAGTTTAACATGTTTAAGTTAATTAACCTTCTTTAACGTAATGAAGGTGATATAGAGCCATGGCGGCATAACGACAGTGCATGTAGAAGAATTCCGTAATCTTATATTTAGGTATATAGTCGATTTTCTTGTAACGGGTGATTTTTTAAGAGCTTGATAATTTTTTAAAAAAAAAAAAAACGCATAAAATTTGCAAAATCTCATCGGTTCTTTATTTGAAACGTTAGATTGGTTCATGACATTTACTTTTTGAAGATAATTTCATTTAAATGTTGACCGCGGCTGCGTCTTAGGTGGTCCATTCGGAAAGTCCAATTTTGGGCAACTTTTTCGAGCATTTCGGCCGGAATAGCCCGAATTTCTTCGGAAATGTTGTCTTCCAAAGCTGGAATAGTTGCTGGCTTATTTCTGTAGACTTTAGACTTGACGTAGCCCCAAAAAAATAGTCTAAAGGCGTTAAATCGCATGATCTTGGTGGCCAACTTACGGGTCCATTTCTTGAGATGAATTGTTGTCCGAAGTTTTCCCTCAAAATGGCCATAGAATCGCGAGCTGTGTGGCATGTAGCGCCATCTTGTTGAAACCACATGTCAACCCAAATTCAGTTCTTCCATTTTTGGCAACAAAAAGTTTGTTAGCATCGAACGATAGCGATCGCCATTCACCGTAACGTTGCGTCCAACAGCATCTTTGAAAAAATACGGTCCAATGATTCCACCAGCGTACAAACCACACCAAACAGTGCATTTTTCGGGATGCATGGGCAGTTCTTGAACGGCTTCTGGTTGCTCTTCACCCCAAATGCGGCAATTTTGCTTATTTACGTAGCCATTCAACCAGAAATGAGCCTCATCGCTCATCGGACACGGACGCGAAACACATTTCGAACCGAACACTGATTTTGGTAATAAAATTCAATGATTTGCAAGCGTTGCTCGTTAGTAAGTCTATTCATGATGAAATGTCAAAGCATACTGAGCATCTTTCTCTTTGACACCATGTCTGACATCCCACGTGATCTGTCAAATACTACTGCATGAAAAAAAAAAAAACCCCTTTTAAACCTTTAAAAAAAAATTTCAAAAAAACCCGGGGGGTTTTAAAGCCATGGCGGCATAACGACAATGCATATAGAAGAATTCCCTAATCTTATATTTAGGTATATAGTCGATTTTCTTGTATTTACGCATTTAGCAATCGATATCGAAAATCTTCAAATCATTTGTTTAACATATTTAAGTTAGTTAACCTTCTTACACGTAATGAAGGTGATATAAAGCCATGGCGGCATAACGACAGTGCATGTAGAAGAATTCCGTAATCTTATATTTAGGTATAAAGTCGATTTTTTTGTTTAAGCTATCGATATCGAAATGCTTCAAATCATAAGTTTAACATATTAAGTTAATAAACATTTTTTTGCATATTGAAGTCTACATAAAGCCTTAACGGTATAACGGCAGTGCATTTAGAAGAATTCCGTAATGTTATAATTTTATATTTAGGTATAAAGTCGATTTTATGTATATACACATTTCGCAATCGATATCGAAATGCTTCAGATAACTGGTTTAACATATTTAAGTTAATAAACCTCCTTTAGAGAACTGAAGTTGACAAAAAGCCATAATTCCATAGTCTTATATTTAGGCATAAAGTCGATTTTGTTGTATATACACATTTAGCAATCGATATTGAGATGGTTCAACTCATTTGTTTAAATTATCTAACAAATGCTTTATGTTCGACCCACCTCATTCATATAGTTTAGCCTCAGAGCGTTAGCAAAGTTGAAACAAAAATGTGACTATTGCCAAGCGCCTGGTAGGAGTAGAAGAAAGATTGAAGACTTTCCTGAGAGCTCTTTAAATTATCTAACCAATGCTTTATGTTTGACCCACCTCGTTCAAATGGCTTAACGGCTAGCGTTATCAAAAGTGAAACAAAAATGTGTCTATTGCCAAGCGCCTGGTAGATGTAGAACAAAGATTGAAGACTTTCCTGAGAGCTCTTTAAATTATATAACCAATGTTTTATGTTTGACTCAGCTCGTTTAAATAGTTTACCCGCTAGAGCGTTAGCAAAGTTGAAACAAAAATGTGACAATTGCCAAGCCCCTGATAGGAGTAGAAGAAAGAGTGAAGATTTTCCTGAGAGCTCTTTAAATTATCTAACCAATGCTTTGTGTTTGACCGACCTCGTTCCAATAGTTTAGCCGCTAGAGCGTTAGCAAAGTTGAAACAAAAATGTGACTATTACCAAGCCCCTGATAGGAGTAGAAGAAAGATTGAAGACTTTCTTGAGAGCTCTTTAAATTATCTAACCAATACTTTATGTTTGACTCACCTCAATTCAATAGTTTAGCCTCAGAGCGTTAGCAAAGTTGAAACAAAAATGTGACTATTGCCAAGCCCCTGGTAGATGTAGAAAAAAATTAATGACTTTCCTGAGAGCTCTTTAAATTATCTAACCAATGCTTTATGTTTGACTCACCTCGTTCAAACAGTTTACCCGCTAGAGCGTTATCAAAAGTGAAACAAAAATGTGACTATATCCAAGCGCCTGATAGTAGTAGAACAAAGATTAAAGACTTTCCTGAGAGCCCTTGAAATTATCTAACCAATGCTTTATGTTTGACCCACCTCGTTTCAATTGTTTAGCCGCTAGAGCGTTAGCAAAGTTGAAACAAAAATGTGACTATTACCAAGCCCATGATAGGAGTAGAAGAAAGACTGAAAACTTTCCTGAGAGCTCTTTAAATTATCTAACCAATGCTTTGTGTTTGACCGACCTCGTTCCAATAGTTTAGCCGCTAGAGCATTAGCAAAGTTGAAACAAAGATGTGACTATTGCCAAGCCTTTGATAAGAGTAGAAGAAAGATTGAAGATTTTCCTAAGAGCTCTTTAAATTATCTAACCAATGCTTTATGTTTGACCCACCTCGTTCCAATAGTTTAGCCGCTAGAGCGTTAGCAAAGTTGAAACAAAAATGTGACTATTTCCAAGCCCCTGATAGGAGTAGAAAAAAGATTGAAGACTTTTCTGAAAGCTCTTTAAATTATCTAACCAATGCTTTATGTTTGACTAACCTCGTTTAAATAGTTTACCCGCTAGAGCATTAATAAAAGTGAAACAAACATGTGACTATATCCAAGCGCCTGATAGTAGTAGAACAAAGATTAAAGACTTTCCTGAGAGCCCTTGAAATTATCTAACCAATACTTTATGTTTGACCCACCTCGTTCCAATTGTTTAGCCGCTAGAGCGTTAGCAAAGTTGAAACAAAAATGTGACTATTACCAAGCCCTTGACAGGAGTAGAAGAAAGATTTAAGACTTTCCTGAGAGCTCTTTAAATTATCTAACCAACGCTTTATGTTTGACCCAACTCGTTCCAATAGTTTAGCCGCTAGAGCGTTAGCAAAGTTGAAACAATAATGTGACTATTACCAAGCCCCTGATAGGAGTAGAAGAAAGAGTTAAGACTTTCCTGAGAGCTCTTTAAATTATCTAACCAATGCTTTATGTTTGACTAACCACGTTTAAATAGTTTACCCGCTAGAGCATTAGTAAAAGTGAAACAAAAATGTGACTATTTCCAAGCCCCTGATAGGAGTAGAATAAAGATTGAAGACTTTCCTGAGAGCTCTTTAAATTATCTAACCAACGCTTTATGTTTGACCCAACTCGTTCCAATAGTTTAGCCGCTAGAGCGTTAGCAAAGTTGAAACAAAAATGTTACTATTGCCAAGCCCCTGATAAGAGTAGAAGAAAGATTAAAGACTTTCCTGAGAGCTATGTGACTATTTCCATGCGCCTGATAGTAGTAGAACAAAGATTAAAGACTTTCCTGAGAGCCCTTTAAATTATCTAACCAATGCTTTATGTTTGACCCACCTCGTTTCAATTGTTTAGCCGCTAGAGCGTTAGCAAAGTTGAAACAAAAATGTGACTATTACCAAGCCCACGATAGGAGTAGAAGAAAGACTGAAAACTTTCCTGAGAGCTCTTTAAATTATCTAACCAATGCTTTGTGTTTGACCGACCTCGTTCCAATAGTTTAGCCGCTAGAGCGTTAGCAAAGTTGAAACAAAAATGTGACTATTGCCAAGCCTTTGATAAGAGTAGAAGAAAGATTGAAGATTTTCCTAAGAGCTCTTTAAATTATCTAACCAATGCTTTATGTTTGACCCACCTCGTTCCAATAGTTTAGCCGCTAGAGCGTTAGCAAAGTTGAAACAAAAATGTGACTATTTCCAAGCCACTGATAGGAGTAGAAAAAAGATTGAAGACTTTTCTGAAAGCTTTTTAAAAATTATCTAACCAATGCTTTATGTTTGACTAACCTCGTTTAAATAGTTTACCCGCTAGAGCGTCAGCAAAGTTGAAACAAACATGTGACTATATCCAAGCGCCTGATAGTAGTAGAACAAAGATTAAAGACTTTCCTGAGAGCCCTTGAAATTATCTAACCAATACTTTATGTTTGACCCACCTCGTTCCAATTGTTTAGCCGCTAGAGCGTTAGCAAAGTTGAAACAAAAATGTGACTATTACAAGCCCTTGATAGGAGTAGAAGAAAGACTGAAGACTTTCCTGAAAGCTCTTTAAATTATCTAACCAATGCTTTATGTTTGACCACCTCGTTCCAATAGTTTAGCCGCTAGAGCGTTAGCAAAGTTGAAACAAAAATGTGACTATTTCCATGCGCCTGATAGTAGTAGAACAAAGATTAAAGACTTTCCTGAGAGCCCATTAAAATATCTAACCAATGCTTTATGTTTGACTCAGCTCGTTTAAATAGTTTACCCGCTAGAGCGTTAGCAAATTTTGAAACAAAAATGTGACAATTGCCAAGCCCCTGATAGGAGTAGAAGAAAGAGTGAAGATTTCCTGAGAGCTCTTTAAATTATCTAACCAATGCTTTGTGTTTGACCGACCTCGTTCCAATAGTTTAGCCGCTAGAGCGTTAGCAAAGTTGAAACAAAAATGTGACTATTACCAAGCCCCTGATAGGAGTAGAAGAAAGATTGAAGACTTTCTTGAGAGCTCTTTAAATTATCTAACCAATACTTTATGTTGACTCACCTCAATTCAATAGTTTAGCCTCAGAGCGTTAGCAAAGTTGAAACAAAAATGTGACTATTGCCAAGCCCCTGGTAGATGTAGAAAAAAATTAATGACTTTCCTGAGAGCTCTTTAAATTATCTAACCAATGCTTTATGTTTGACTCACCTCGTTCAAACAGTTTACCCGCTAGAGCGTTATCAAAAGTGAAACAAAAATGTGACTATATCCAAGCGCCTGATAGTAGTAGAACAAAGATTAAAGACTTTCCTGAGAGCCCTTGAAATTATCTAACCAATGCTTTATGTTTGACCCACCTCGTTTCAATTGTTTAGCCGCTAGAGCGTTAGCAAAGTTGAAACAAAAATGTGACTATTACCAAGCCCATGATAGGAGTAGAAGAAAGACTGAAAACTTTCCTGAGAGCTCTTTAAATTATCTAACCAATGCTTTGTGTTTGACCGACCTCGTTCCAATAGTTTAGCCGCTAGAGCATTAGCAAAGTTGAAACAAAGATGTGACTATTGCCAAGCCTTTGATAAGAGTAGAAGAAAGATTGAAGATTTTCCAAAGAGCTCTTTAATTATCTAACCAATGCTTTATGTTTGACCCACCTCGTTCCAATAGTTTAGCCGCTAGAGCGTTAGCAAAGTTGAAACAAAAATGTGACTATTTCCAAGCCACTGATAGGAGTAGAAAAAAGATTGAAGACTTTTCTGAAAGCTCTTTAAATTATCTAACCAATGCTTTATGTTTGACTAACCTCGTTTAAATAGTTTACCCGCTAGAGCGTCAGCAAAGTTGAAACAAACATGTGACTATATCCAAGCGCCTGATAGTAGTAGAACAAAGATTAAAGACTTTCCTGAGAGCCCTTGAAATTATCTAACCAATACTTTATGTTTGACCCACCTCGTTCCAATTGTTTAGCCGCTAGAGCGTTAGCAAAGTTGAAACAAAAATGTGACTATTACAAGCCCTTGATAGGAGTAGAAGAAAGACTGAAGACTTTCCTGAAAGCTCTTTAAATTATCTAACCAATGCTTTATGTTTGACCCACCTCGTTCCAATAGTTTAGCCGCTAGAGCGTTAGCAAAGTTGAAACAAAAATGTGACTATTTCCATGCGCCTGATAGTAGTAGAACAAAGATTAAAGACTTTCCTGAGAGCCCATTAAAATATCTAACCAATGCTTTATGTTTGACCCACCTCGTTCTAGCTGTTTAGCCGCTAGAGCGTTAACAAAGTTGAAACAAAAATGTGACTATTACCAAGCCCCTGATAGGAGTAGAAGAAAGATTGAAGACTTTCCTGAGAGCTCTTTAAATTATCTAACCAATGCTTTATGTTTGACCCACCTCGTTCTAGCTGTTTAGCCGCTAGAGCGTTAACAAAGTTGAAACAAAAATGTGACTATTACCAAGCCCCTGATAGGAGTAGAAGAAAGATTGAAGACTTTCCTGAGAGCTCTTTAAATTATCTAACCAATGCTTTATGTTTGACCCACCTCGTTCCAATAGTTTAGCCGCTAGAGCGTTAGCAAAGTTGAAACAAAAATGTGACTATTACCAAGCCCCTGATAGGAGTAGAATAAAGGTTGAAAACTTTCCTGAGAGCTCTTTAAATTATCTATCCAATGCTTTATATTTGACTCACCTCGTTCAAACAGTTTACCCGCTAGAGCGTTATCAAAGTTGAAACAAAACTGTACTATTGCCAAGCGCCTGGCAGGAGTACAAGAAAAATTGGGAACTTTCCTGAGAGCTCTTTAAATTATCTAACGAATGCTTTATATTTGACCAACCTCGTTCCAGTAGTTTAGCCGCTAGAGCGCTAATGAAACGAGGTGAGTGAAACATAAAGCATTGGTTAGATAATTTAAAGAGCTCTCAGGAAGTCTTCAATCTTTCTTCTACTCCTATCAGGGGTTTGGAAATAGTCACATTTTTGTTTCACTTTTGATAACGCTCTAGCGGGTAAACTGTTTGAACCAGGTGAGTCAAACATAAAGCATTGGTTAGATAATTTAAAGAGCTCTCAGGAAAGTCATTAATTTTCCTTCTACATCTACCAGGGGCTTGGCAATAGTCACATTTTTGTTTCAACTGTGCTAACGCTCTGAGGCTAAACTATTGAAACGAGGTGAGTCAAACATAAAGCATTGGTTAGATAATTTAAAGAGATCTCAGGAGAGTCCCCAATTTCTTTTCTACTCCTACCAGGGGCTTGGAAATAGTTACATTTTTGTTTCACTTTTATTTATGCTCTAGCGGGTAAACTATTTGAACGAGGTGAGTCAAACATAAAGCATTGGTTAGATAATTTATAGAGCTCTCAGGAAAGTCTTCAATCTTTCTTCTACTCCGACCAGGGGCTTGGCAATAGTCACATTTCTTTTTCAACTTTGCTAACGCTCTGAGGCTAAACTATTTGAATGAGGTGGGTCGAACATTAAGCATTGGTTAGATAATTTAAAGAGCTCTCAGGAAAGTTGCCAATTTTTCTTCTACTCCTGCCAGGGGCTTGGCAATAGTCACAGTTTTGTTTCAACTTTGATAACGCTCTAGCGGGTAAACTGTTTGAACGAGGTGGATCAAACATAAAGCGTTGGTTATATAATTTAAAGAGCTCTCAGGAAAGTCTTCAATCTTTCTTCCACTCTTATCAGGGGCTTGGCAATAGTCACATTTTTGTTTCAACTTTGCTAACGCTCTAGCGGCTAAACAATTAGAACGAATTGGGTCAAACATAAAGCGTTGGTTAGATAATTTAAAGAGCTCTCAGGAAAGTCTTCAATCTTTCTTCTACTCCTATCAGGGGCTTGGTAATAGTCACATTTTTGTTTCACTTTTATTAATGCTCTAGAGGGTAAACTATTTGAATGAGGTGTGTCGAACATAAAGCATTGGTTAGATAATTTAAAGGGCTCTCAGGAAAGTCTTCAATCTTTATTCTACTCCTATCAAGGGCTTGGAAATAGTCACATTTTTGTTTCAACTTTGCTAACGCTCTAGCGGCTAAACTATTTGAACGAGGTGAGTCAAACATAAAGCGTTGGTTAGATAATTTAAAGAGCTCTCAGGGAAGCCTTCAATCTTTATTCTACTCCTATCAGGGGCTTGGAAATAGTCACATTTTTGTTTCAACTTTGCTAACGCTCTAGCGGCTAAACTATTGGAAAGAGTTGGGTCAAACATAAAGCGTTGGTAAGATAATTTAAAGGGCTCTCAGGAAAGTCTTCAATCTTTATTCTACTCCTATCAGGGGCTTGGAAATAGTCACATTTTTGTTTCACTTTTATTAATGCTCTAGCGGGTAAACTATTTTAACGAGGTTAGTCAAACATAAAGCATTGGTTAGATAATTTAAAGAGCTCTCAGGAAAGTCTTAAATCATTCTTTTACTCCTATCAGGGGCTTGGTAATAGTCACATTTTTGTTTCAACTTTGCTAACGCTCTAGCGGCTAAACACTTAGAACGAGTTGGGTCAAACATAAAGCGTTGGTTAGATAATTTAAAGAGCTCTCAGGAAAGTCTTCAATCTTTATTCTACTCCTATCAGGGGCTTCGAAATAGTCACATTTTTGTTTCACTTTTATTAATGCTCTAGAGGGTAAACTATTTAAACGAGGTTAGTCAAACATAAAGCATTGGTTAGATAATTTAAAGAGCTTTCAGAAAAGTCGTCAATCTTTCTTCTACTCCTATCAGGGGCTTGGAAATAGTCACATTTTTGTTTCAACTTTGCTGACGCTCTAGCGGCTAAACTATTGGAACGAGTTGGGTCAAACATAAAGCGTTGGTTAGATAATTTAAAGGGCTCTCAGGAAAGTCTTTAATCTTTATTCTACTCCTATCAGGGACTTGGAAATAGTCACATTTTTGTTTCAACTTTGCTAACGCTCTAGCGGCTAAACTATTTGAACAAGGTGAGTCACACATAAAGCGTTGGTTAGATAATTTAAAGAGCTGTCAGGAAAGTCTTCAATCTTTGTTCTACTACTATCAGGGGCTTGGAAATAGTCACATTTTTGTTTCACTTTTGATAACGCTCTAACGGGTAAACTGTTTGAACGAGGTGAGTCAAACATAAAGCATTGGTTAGATATTTTAAAGAGCTCTCAGGAAAGTCTTAAATCTTTCTTCTACTCCTATCAGGGGCTTGGTAATAGTCACATTTCTGTTTCAACTTTGCTAACGCTCTAGCGGCTAAACTATTGGAACGAGGTGGGTCAAACATAAAGCATTGGTTAGATAATTTAAAGAGCTCTCAGCAAAGTCTTCAGTCTTTTATCTATTCCTATCAGGGGCTTGGCAATAGTCACATTTTTGTTTCAACTTTGCTAACGCTCTAGCGGCTAAACTATTTGAACAAGGTGAGTCACACATAAAGCGTTGGTTAGATAATTTAAAGAGCTTTCAGAAAAGTCTTCAACTTTGCTGACGCTCTAGCGGCTAAACTATTGGAACGAGTTGGGTCAAACATAAAGCGTTGGTTAGATAATTTAAAGAGCTCTCAGGAAAGTCTTTAATCTTTATTCTACTCCTATCAGGGACTTGGAAATAGTCACATTTTTGT
>JAPZAG010003185.1:0-12049 GCA_027475135.1 Bactrocera correcta | reverse complement strand
CAGGTCCTTAAGAGCACAAAGTGCTAATTTAGCTTTCTTTTGTTGCTGTTTTTGTTGAATTAAAAGCGCAAATTACTTCAACTGTTGGCCAGGGCTGCCACTGAATAGTGAAATCTTAATTGCTGAATTACTTACGCTATTTTTTATCCTAATGCTTGCAAATTACCGTGAGTTGTTTATGGTATATGTATCATGTGTACCTTAATTACTTTGCAGAAGTTCTCTTCTCTAAAGAAAATATAATTTTGGATTGGGTTAGAGGGATTTATTATAATTACTTAAACAGAGCTGAGGTATGCCACCAATTAACATAGTCATCATTGTATTTTTATAGACTCTCTAAATGAAGGCTGGGCTGGGCTGTAGATCACGCAGTGCGAGTCCATCTTTGCTTCCCTCCTCGTGGCTATTGAATATTTTTTTTTTTGGTATTCTGTGGTAGTTATCTTAGGTCATAATAACGAATTGTACTTTATAATGGTTGATAGGCTTTGATTTTTCAACCATAATCTTCGATTTGTCTCACACGATTCCATTTGATACTATTATCTTCTCTCAGTTAAACAACATTTGGTCTGCTTCGAATAGTTTTCGACTAAACTTTAGTGTGCCCTACAAATTGGTGTGAAAGAAAAACTGTCTATTTAATAAGGGCTTATATACAATATATATGTTTATTTACTAGGTATTCGCTAGGCGACATTGGTTTCAATTAACAGATTTTTAAACTAAATACCTAATTCAAATCGAACTAATAGCTCTCAGTATTGGAACTAAAAGAACAAGGGATACGAAAAGAACCCAGGATTGCATAGAATAGCCAGAGTGTGATCAGGTGATATGAGAGCTGAAGAAGTAAAAGTAAGAGAGATCGAAAGAGAGAGAAAATTTTAAATTCGTAAAATGAGCTGCAAAAGTTGATGGAGAGAATAAGTAGCCGAATGTTCTACCAAGGGCGTTATAAAAAAATTAAGAAATTCGTATAAAAACATTGAAATTAGTGATTTGGAAAATGACTGTCTTAAAATCCCGGGAGAACATAGTATAAGCTACCAAGTTTCAGCCAAAAGAAACGGAGTCAAAGAGAATTTTTTTTGTTTATGACGGATCTTGTTAAGAATGATTAAGAAATGTGTTTAATGACATTCAGTGCATACTTCTTCAATAAAATGAGACCAATACTCAAAAGCTCGAACACCCAGTGATAGATAATGGAATACACATATCTTTTGCTAACTGATTAGCGAGAATTCGAAAGCAGTACCTCTACTAAACAAGAATAAAGTTATGGAAACCAGTTAAAAACCGGCTACGTTATCCGAAAGTGGTGATACTATGCGAAAGTGGTAAAATACTAAGGTGACATTGTATTTGTTTTGAAAATTCTTTATTTATTCTTCCAAATCAATTTAAATTCCCTTCAAAGTAATCCCCTCCCGACGGTTTTTTGTTTAGTCACTTTCCGGGATGGCCTTCAGTTCCGTCTTCGCTGCTGCTTGAATCTCCTCTATCGTATAAAAACGGTGCCCCCGGGAAAGCGGTCTTTTGAGCTTGGTGAAAAAGCCAGAAGTCGCCCCTGCTCCAGATCAGGTGAATGCGGTGGTTGCGGAACGATATGGGTTGAGTTTTTGGTGAAATGATCACGAATTACGAGGGCAGTAGGGTGATGGTGCATTATCGTGGTGTAAAAACCAAGAATTGTCTTTCCACAATTCCGGCCTTTTTAGGGGGAAACTTGGGTTTTTTTGGTTTTTTCCGGTTGGAAGGAATTTATAATGCACAACACCACGATAATCCAAGAAAACAGTCAACATGCCCCTTGATTTTTGGGGATTTTGGCGCGATTTTTTTGGTCTCGGCTCTCTTTTGGCACGATATTCGCTCGACTGATCGGTTGTTTCGAGGGGCGTAAGCATAGATCCAAGTCTCATCGCCAGGTTTATTTAAAGCGTTTTTATGACACCCCGGAAAACATCGTTTCACACACTTCAACGCGAAGCTTTTTTGTTTCCAAAAAATTCAATGTTTCGGTACCAGTCGAGATTTGACGCGCTTAAGGCCCAAAACATCCTTCAAATTTTTAATTTTGGTTAAAAATTTAGCAAGGTCTCTAATTGTTTTTTTTTTCAACACCAAATCTTTGATTTGTTGAAACCCTCGGTTGAGGTTGACGCTCTCGCTCGCCCTGGACGCTCTTCGTCTTCGACACGTTCACGGCCGGGCCTTTTTTAAACCCCCCAAAAAGGCCCCCTTTCTTTTCCCCGAAAATTGATTCCGTAAACAAAATTTAATGAAATTCTTTGCTTTAACAAATTTCGACATCGCAAAAAACGAAAAACTTTACGTTTTTGCAACTCACAAAACGACACGTATCTCAAACACTAATTAATATTTTGACATGAAAATTTTACATAAATATGACAGACAGTACTACCAACCTAAAAAAGAAAAAAATTCTCCAAATCCTTCGAGCGCGCAGTTTAAATTCAAATGACACCTTATTTTTTGGACACAGTAGTTTTATGTAAAAATTTTCTACTCTTATGCGGTAATAAGGGATCATAAAAACTTTGCTTGACTTTCGGAAAAAATGCATTTTGCTCCATCCTTTTAGATTGCCATACAAACAATACAAAAGACATTGTTATAGAAGAGAAGTTTTAAGCAACTCAAAATTTATGCTTTAAAACAATTCTGTATTCAAAATACTTCCTAAAATATCTCTAAGCGGAAGCAGATCGTAACCATAAGGGATCTTCATTTATCAGATAATTTCATAGAGACATACTGAAGGAAAAATGCAAAAGTGGATATAGGAGCTATAACACTTTCAAAATAGACTAACTAGTTTGTAAACGGATATTTGAAAGTAGTAGGTTAGGTTAGATTAGGCTAGGTTAGATTAAAAGCTCGATTCTAACGAAGATCACACTTGAACAACTAATACCGTTCATTGTGGTATCTGAACCTGCCATAAAATTCAACATAAAGTCTCTCACAAATCACGAGCATTTTTAGCCGATCAGAAATATTTTGAGGCAGCTAATATCAGTTCCAGCTATGTTGCTAATTCCCCGAAGATACGATCGCCTCAGTTTTCGTGGCTGTTTCCAACTTACCTTCTTCCATACAACTTCGACTGGGTTATTGGTCTTACAACCTAAATGTCTATTAGACAATGTTCAATAAGAACTGCTACAATTTCTGTAAGATGAACTTTGCTAAGGGCAAGTAAATAGTTCAGTAGATCTCTTACTTTTTACTTTAGGTTATAAGGCTCTAGCAGTCATGTAGAGGCTGATCGTCAACCAAAGACTGCTAAGCTCCTGATAGCTCCAAGGGTGCAGCATTAAAACGCTAGATGACAACGGAGATTCCACTCGTTTCCATTCCGAAGTGAGTCGGGTAAGGTTGCCCCTCATAATAGCTTTTCGGGTATGTATGTATGTAGCTTCCAGCGATTCCGCTGTGACCAGACACGAGTTTGATAATAAAGTAGCTTGATCCTATATCTTAGTGAAGTAAGATACTCCTTAACCAACTTTTCAAAAAAAGAATAAAAGTACGTGCATTTATATTAAAAAAATATATAAGTGCACCTCTATATATTCGATATATACTTACATATATATACGAGTACATATATTTAAGATTCTATGAAATATGCTTATAAGCTCAGCGCCTCCAACGACCACAAAGCTTTAGCAGCTAGTTTTTATCGCTTTACAAAACCACACACATTCCAATTTTCCACGAGAACAACAAATATACTACAACAACATCGCAGTTATTCTTTCCGCTGCCAGCTCCTTTTTGTACTGCAAACAGCGTCGACGACGACTTCGACAAGTTCTTCAAGGCAGTTCTTATAAGAAGTGTTATATTTGCAGTTGTTGTTAATAAAAATTGTTGTTGTTGTACATACATATATATTTATACATATTTTAATGTGTAAATATGCAGCTTTCTTATGAAATTAGCGCAGCACTTAGAGCTCTGTCGACGCCGCTGCTATAGCAACAGCACGTATGAGAAAACTTGCATTGCTCATACGCAGTGTCGTACATGTTGGCTTGTACGAAGGTGTGTAAAAACTTATTTCTAAGTATATATGTGCATATATATGTTTATATATATGCCGTTATACAGCTATGCAGCACATTTGCATGAACACAAGCTCATTTCCTTATAATAATTGCTTGGTTACCCGCTCAGCTGCCACTGTCACCTCGCGCCTTTTCAACGAACGCACGAGCACACTTATGTGTACTCATACAGTTATACATGTGTACAGTTATTCGTGCTGTGCTCCATTTTTGCATAGTCGTTTACATTCGCCTTCCACTACAATGCGCTGACTGACTGACTCACTGTCTTGTCTGTCCTGACATTGCTTCTATTATACTCGGTTGTCTGTTGCTCATATATAATGCATGTAAGTTATGCAAGCAGCAGCGGTTCTTTGTTTGGCGGCGTTATTATCTGTTTGCCGCTCTCTGCGTTTCACCTTTCAGTTACTTGTCTGTCAAATTACTGTTATTACTGTGCATTAGTTTTGTTGTTGGCTGCATTAAAGGCGTTCAAGGGTTCGCACATTCTTAGCCGCGCTGTGTGTTGTCTACCCACTAATATAGTTATAGCTGCTGAGTGATAATATTTAACGCACTTAAGTGCTACTCTGGCTAAAATGAGTTGAAGTCAATGCAAATAGTATTAAATAATTAAAGTCCGATTTGGATCGCCTGGAGCCAAGGAGCTTCCGCTAATCATGCGCTTCGATTTTATGACAGATTTTGAATTAAAGAGTATACGAGTACCAACAAAATAATCTTCGAAATTACTGCAAGAAAGTTTTCTGCCGCTACAACAACACAACAAAGTGATGTTTGACGGATAGCTTCCTTCTTTCATAATGCTGATAATCGATTTTGGCTGGAATTTTGGCTGCGGGGCGCTGAATGTTATCTTCGAGCTCCTCTAGTGTAGCTATTTGATTGGCGTAAACTTTTGATCTTACATATTGCCAGAGAAAATAATCTAGAGGCGTTAAATCGCATGATCTTGGGCGATATTTCACATGGTCATACCTCGAAATTAACATATAATGCTCGCAGTGGGTACATGTTTAGACGTAAAAAATGAGCGGCACTGTTTTTTTGGTAATAGAGATCGTCTGCGTAGATTTTATCAAATTTCGGGGGGAAAACTCGATCAATATCGTGTTATAACGTTCGCTTGGAAGTCATCGAAAGATGTCCTCATGCGAGTCGTCCATCGAACTCTGTTTATGGCGATAGCATATCACAAGTGGAAGAAATCAGTCCAAGCACTGATTGTGGGAGTACAGTTGTCATCCCAGAGATAGCAGTGGATCTCAATACCTGTTACGTATCAGCTCAACACATTTTAGTTTTGGGTATGAAATGTGTTAATGCTATACTCATATCAAAATACCTGAATCTCGTTTGTAAACGCGGGGCCGAGTAGAGACCGCAAAAGAGTTGCTTGACAACGCAGCTGGTCACTCTATCTTCTTCAAACGCATTATTATTGTTGAAAAGGCGTAGATTTATAAATATGACCTCGAAAGTGGCCAGCAATTTAGCAAAAAGCGCTTCAAAAATGCGCTTCTAACCAAAACACGCGTCAAAGTTTGTACAAAATCAAGGCTCTTTAGATTTCTTTGATTACCGTCATGTGATTCAGCATTTATTCATTCCATAATGTCAAATGATAGAAAGGAATACTACATGGCCGTCTTAACCCAAATTTTCGAAGGCGATAATAATGATTTGTATTCAGTCATGCACTGAACGCCATTCACAGTGAAGCCATTAACATTTAATGGGGTACTTGAAATCAAATCACCACCCATAGCAGATGTAGAGTTCGAAGAGCTCGAGAAACGATAGTAACCCTTGTGCAGTTTCGTTCTGGATAGGGTATCAAGTTAAACTCCTACTTATCCAGTATCCATCCAATAGACCCTGCCATATCATACATTTGTACAGCGTACAATGAGTTCCTGCATGACACTAGCCACCTCTTTGCATGCTCTGATACCCATATCTTGGATTCAAGTTTCGTACCTTTAACGAAAAAAATTAACGCCCTAGTTGAAGGCCTACAGCCCTCCTTAGCTTATATGAATTCTTTAAAATATCTTGTTTAAAAAATATTCGCTTTGCTGGCTGCTTGTAGGAATTTCTACATTTTTGGTTTGTCCCTTTTGAGTTATCATTAAACAGAGAGTCCCACAAATCGTAAAACACTTTCAAATGACCGATAGATCTTTAGAAGAAATTCTTGGACATATTCAAGCTGGAAAAATTTCTTTACTACTAAGTTATTAAATGAAAATTTATTTTTGTATTTTGTATACAGACGAAAGGTAAAGCTCGCCATTGCCGAGAATTTAGACTTCAATGCTTTTAACTAGTTAAATATGCGCTATTTACACCCTTCTCGCTCCCGCTCATCAAGCTTGAGTTCCTAACATTTAACTTACTCGTCAATCAATAATTGGCCAAAGCCGTAACGTGAAGAATCTGTAAATAGACCTTTGACGCATTCACTATTTGTTGTAATAGGTTTTCTTATTCATTTTTTGAAGTACAAAAAAGATTGTGTATGAAACACAGATGTCCGCTTCCCCAAACTCACGAATATGTCGGTATTGCAGCTAACCGAAAACTTCAAAAGTTTGCCTCATCAATTAATTACTCACACTCCTAGTCGCAGTATGTTGGTATTTTTGTTGATTGCCGAAAATTTCTTTCAATTAGCATTGAAACTTTTTGGCAAAATTGCGTACCCTATAGGAAATTTTTGGATCTGTGGTTGCTGTGAAAAGGAAGTACCACTCTTACCGCATCCACTTAGTCGAATCCCTTCCATGTTATGCGTTTGTTTCTGAAACTGTCTTGAGAACTTTAATTTGCTGTGATTTCGTAACGATTTCATATGGCGAGAACACTCGTCGAAGCGTTACAAAAAGCCCACTAGTTTCTGTGTTACAACATACTAGCACTTCGACTTGGATATCTTGGTAACGCATACGGTCTTCTGTTCCCAACTATAAGAATACCGATGATTCACCAAGTATCACTTGAAGTATGACCGGCAAGAGAACGTGACTTGCATAAGTAAGAACTCCTCGCAGGGTTTGTCATGAGTGCTCGCGTCAGTAATCAGTCAAACATCAATGGTTTCCCCTTCACAACAATTTAACAAACACAAATTAACACACAAAAAAAATTAAAACGAAAAAGAAATGAACATATCAAAGCAACAAAGCACGAAAGTCGCAATGCGAAAATTAAAACCGAAAAAAGTACAAAACTTGTTAAGAGTTCTGGCGAAAAACGATTGTCGAGAGATTGGTAGCCAACGGCAGCCTTTATATTGATCCCTATATAGGGGAGCACTTTGGTATGATTGGCGTGTTGCAAATTAAAAGGCACTTCCGCTTTGATTTGATTGGAACAAGCGCTTCCAAAACGCATTCGCGACGCTTTAATTCCGGTAAGGACAGCCATAGAGCAATATATGTAGCTCCATGGCCAAAAATAAAATCTTGCATTTAGGTTAGGTTAGAAAGAGAGGGTAACTCTCTGACGATGATCTCGGGACACATGATTCTTCATCTTCTTCTTCTTTATTGGTATAGAGACCGCTTATAGCCGAGTTAACAACAGCGTTAGTCATTCTTTCTTTTTACTACTTGGCGCCAATTGGAGATTCCAAGTGTAGCCAAGTTCTTCTCCGCCTGATCTTTCTAACAGAGTGGAGGTCTTCCTCTTCTCACGCTTCCACCGGCGGGTACTGCTTCAAATACTTTCAGAGTTGGAGTGTTTTCATCCATTCGGACGACATGACCTAGCCAGCATAACCGCTGTCTCTCAATTCAATGAACAATCTCAATGTCTTCATAAATCTCGTACAGCTCATCTTTCCATCGACGAAGGTATTCGACGTTGCTAATGTGCAATGGCCAGTTTTCTTCCGCAGAACCTTTCTCTCGAAAACTCGTAACGTCGACTCATCAGATGTTATCATTGATGAGTCGACGTTACGTAACAGGACGGGGATGATGAATTATTTGTAAAATTTGAACTTGGTTTGTCGAGAGAGGACACATTATTCCTTTGGCACAAGTTTTAAGACCAAAAATATAGTCTTGTAAGCGGTTTAGACCTCCTTTCGGACACAAAGCCTCAATGACCTAATGAAGAAACTGTCATATAATTCATTGCTAATAAAAGAAAACGATATGTAAATATATATGTAAAATGAATACTAATAAATATTTTTGATGGTTAATTAAATTTAGCTCTACACTGGACAGCCTGAAGACCACTAAGCGAACATAAAGGTATTGACTTCCATCCAACGCTCATTTTTCATTGATTTTAGAAGAGATCAGGACAAAGTTCATAGTAGTAGATCATATTTGTCGAGTGCAAAGTACAGGAAGTGTCTATAAGAAAGTATTTCGAGAATGATAGCTCAACCCAAAGTCCAAAATTAGTATAGCAACCACACGTTAAGTACTTTAAACCTTTGACACTGCTAAAACCCGAACGATGATATAAGAAGTACCAGATAGTGAAATCAGATAGACTTAGGGTGGATTCTCTTTAGAACTACTGCCACAGGAGGATCTCAAGTCTGTTTATATCATGCTCGGGTTCCAACAAACGCCGCCTGCAACAGCAAAGTGTACCAATAAAATCGTTCCACGACATTCGGGTCTACATAACTGAAAAAGAATTTTTAACCGGCAAAGTTTTCAAATTTCTAATTCGCTGTTGCTTTCCTAAGGTAAAATTCGTTTCTCAGTATTACTTTTAAAGTGTGTTCACGACCATATGAGATACACACAAGCACTGTTGTTCAGAAAAGCTATTAAAAGCTTTACATGTAATGTAACATAAGTAAGGACCCATTGAAGGATGTGAGCTTGTAGGTATTTGTCTTTAGTAAATACTGCTTTGCCACACATAGAAAGCTTTCAATATATTAGCAAAGCTCTCATGGAAGGTTAAACGTCAAAGCTTTTAAAAGCTTTGTATGACATAGAAAGCTTTCATTTTACTAGCAAAGCTCTCATGGAAAGTTAAACACCATAGCTCTTAAAAGCTTAAAATTGTTTAACGAAGAACATGAATGGACGTAGAAACCCATTAAGCTTTTAGATATGTCACGGTTGAAAACGATTTTGTCAGAACCTGAGTAAAAAAGCTTTAGTTACAATTATTAATTTATTAATATGAAATTATAATGCGTTATTTCCTGTTATATTCTTAGCTATAGCTAGTAATATAAAAAAGCTTTATTAATCAGAGACAGCTACCAGTCCTACCGCCATAAGAGCAATCCGGTAAATAAAAGTACTTGTTTTTTCTTCAACTCAAATATATATTGCTAACCGGTCAAATTCGTACCGCTAACATATAGTTTCACCATTTGTTCGATTGGCACATACGAACCGGTTATGCCACCAACAACACCAAACAATATCACGACAAAACTCAATAGTAAATGTATTTTCATAGGGCCATAGCCCTTTTCATATCTAATCGAAATATCAATGATGGCAGGAAATATAAGACCCAGAAAGGAGAGGCAGAATGCGCCGACAAAGGAAAGAATTAAGGTTAAGTTCGGCCATGCGACGGCAATACCAACTAAAAGGAAAGAAAGTAAAGTGAATAATAATAATAACTAAACTTTTTTTAAATATAATACTATAACTACCATAAATGGGTATAGGATCAATAGTTACCCGACAAAATCGCCAAGCAAACACGAAAGACCAATTCTAACACGAATGCCTTACTCTCGGGCACCTTCGCCTTTAGCCAATTATTCCACATGACATCGATGGGCACATAGCCCTGCAAAGGGTGTGAGATATACATGGAAAAGGCGAAAATGACACGCGCCGAGTTGCCGAGTCTAAAAAGTTAATAAAAGTAGGGTTATGTTCTTGGGTAAAATTTAATAATTCGAAAAATTCAGATTTAAACGCATATTACAACTCGTCATGCGGCAGACTCTGCAATATTGCCGACTTGATATCATCACCATAGCGCCAATAGCCCAGCAAACCGAAGACTAGCTGCAACAGTATAACAAAGTAGACGCCTTGACTCAGCACACCGCCTATGCCGACATAGGACTGTGGCTTTTTCATGTTCGCCTCAATCGAAACGACCTAAAGTTAAGAAAAATTAAGTCAGATTCAGTTGGAAATATTGTAAAGTTACCAAGCCAGGCGCCTCAAACGCAAATAATGTGGCACCAACAAATAACGGATACAAGCGGAAGTCTTGGAAGGCCTTCAGGTCTTCAAATGGTTGCAGATTACTGAACATGTAGTAAAAAATGATGCCGAAACCTGGAAAAGAAATACATAGAAATTAGAATATTTATATCGAGGAGATAACTTTTCGACCCTAGAAGTAAACAACTTAATGCGGGAGAAATATTTTTTTACAGTTATAACGATAAAGAGACATATTAGCATTAATATGGTAACCCAGAACAGCTGATTCTCTCATTTCTGCTAAGTTTACGAAATCTGCCGTGAAAATTACTTTCCAAACTCACCAAATATTAGCGAAAAGTTGGCTGCCATCGCAAAAGGAACCAATGACCTCAAATTCGGCACACAGTAGATAAGGCATAACGGTAAAATCTCACACAACATGTATAAACGGCTGTCCCAGATTGCCCAATAATGGTCGCCAAGGTCCTTAAGGCAATTTGCAATGAAAACCACATAAACACAGCAGGAACCGAAGTGATATATGAAGAGTAAAGAGTTCACCATGCAGCTGCAAGTAGAGATGAGAGGGCGCTGGATTAAATTGAACTCTACATAGTGAAGTGAATTAGCTAGCTGGACTCAATTTAGACAAACTGAGAGTGGACTGTTTACCCTTAAGAGATCGGCACGGACGAGACCGACTAAACCAACTGAAGCATACATAGATGACGATAAGACCAAATGTATACCTTCCGATCACAGTCCATCTGCTACCAAGCTGGATACGTCGCCTAATTAAGAGAGATATTTCCTCATAAACGATCGTTGCCTTATCATTAACGATTTCATGCTCTAGATAAGCTCTCAAACTCCCGTTTGTCAATTATCATCAATCAACTTTCAGCAATTTGAACTTGGATGTCCCATCCGACAGGCAGTTGCTGCCAGACATACCCATTGGGAGTGGGAACTTTTCCAATTGCATCCTTTGACTGTCCGTGAGATTTGTCTGCCCTAAGTCGCCCACATATACTTGTAATATCGAGCTCAGACAAAGCGTTAATCCTGAACGCTATCAATCATATCTCAAAATTTCGGAACAGGGTTTCTTCGAGGGTGACGGTTGGTTTCTATAGATGGCAAAAATACTACCTTTTATCAAGCCGGATACGTTATCTGGGTAGGAAGCTGCTAATTCCTTTGAAGGTTGTTGACGATTTTAATAGTAGCTCTGAAACTCCTGCTTGGTCAAGTTGGATTAGGATTTCCAAATCCGACAGTCAGCTACATTCAGACATATCCTTTGTGAGAACCTACTCAATTTCACCCATAGGCTGCCAGTGAGATTTGTCTATCCGTAGTCGCCCACATAATATGTGCAATATCGAGGCCAACTGCCACAAAACTTTAGCGGCTCAAAGTCAAACCCCAACAGTCTGGAAAAGGGTTTCTTCTATGGTGGCAGTCGAGTTGATCCCTATTATTCTCAATCAGGCTTCTTTAAATAAGCCCAACTTATCAAAATTTTTAACAATTCTCAAATTTCGGAAAGAACCGCAATGGACCCACGCGGAATACGGAACTAAATGTAGCATAATCCTCAATATCACCGAAATACCAGCAAAATCGTCCAAATCCGTCGAATCGAACTCAAGAATAGTTCCTCGCCACCCTTATTAGACCCCATGTCCAGCGCTCAAGCTGTGGAAAAAATTAAGTTCAAAGATCGAACCTTGGACTCTATTCCGTAGAAGAGACCTAAATTTCCTAACTCTA
>JAPZAG010003184.1:0-12059 GCA_027475135.1 Bactrocera correcta | reverse complement strand
AAAGTGAAAATACGCATGAAAAATATAGCTCGCAGGAAGCATATGCAGACAAATATGTCTATATGTAAGTTTGTTGTATTTTAGAAGCAAGAAATTGATTTTTTTTTTTTCAAGTATTTATTCGTGCAGCGTGAACGCATGCGCACAAACACCAATTTTGTGTTATTTGATTTTTGTTAATTTTTACACTTTATGAGCACGTCTTCGGTCGACTGCTGCTGTGAACAGGCAATTTGCATATGTTGGTACGTTTTCGTTTCTTTTTATTATTGTTTTATTATTTTTTAAATTTTAATTAATTTTTTGTTTTAATTTTGGTTTTTGTATTTTCAAGTTATCTATTATATAAACCTTTTAAACCACGCATTTAGAAAAACGCATAAAATATTTAACATTTTCTAATAGTAAAACACTTATGCACTATTCAAGTCGCAGCAAAAAGCACAAATATTTTGACCAAATTCCAATGCAATGAATGGGTTAACGGCCAATATGCCATGATTGCTCACATAACGGGTAGTTTTGTGATCAGTTCATAGCATTTCGAAATTTTCCAAACAGTCAACACTCAAATCAACATCTGAATGAACAGGTGTATATACATAATATAGCATGTGTGTATCTTTAGAGTAAATATTTATCAAGCAGCGAGTAATCAAATTTACTACTAAACGCGAACAGCCATAATAAAATGATAAAAAATTTAAAAAGCATGGCGTATAATACAGTGCGCGAATTTTGGTTAGCCGCACTCTTGAATTATAAAGAAAATAACTGTACACGCGACAGTTTTAATATTTTTGTTTTTGTAAACAATAGTTGCTAGGTAATATACATATAAAGTAAGCATGCATACAAAAACAAGAGCATAACGGTACTAAAATAGCAAAATCTGAATATTGTCTGACAATTGGTGCGAACTTTGGTTAGCCGCAGTCATATTTTTATCGTTTTTGCGGTAAGTTCTCTGTGTTTTTAATATTTTACTGTGAAGTTTTGTTAACACTTACGCTTATTCTATTTGATTATATTCAGTTGACAACAGTGTGATTGAAATAGCTAGACAAAAGTTTTTAAATGATGTGGAAAAGGGGCAAATTAAAATTTTGAAGGAAAATGGTCTTTCTAACAGAGCAATCAGCCGGCAAATCAAAAGATCAGAGAAAGTCGTGAGAAATTTTCTGAGATTAGGAAATAAATATGGCATATCCAATAAAAATTCAAGGGGGAATACCAAGATAACTCGCCGGCAAGTTAATATTATTAAAGAAGAAGCTACTAAAAATCGCTTGAGTGCCTCTAAAATAGTAGCAAAATTAAATCTCCCAATTGGAAAAAGAAGAGTTCAGAAGATTTTAGCTGCAGACAGATACATAAAGTGGAAAAAGCAATTAAAAAAACCACAACTTACGCATGTCCATAAAGTAGCCAGACTTAAATTTGCAAAGGAGCATATGAGTTGGACCGATTACTGGCACGATGTTATTTTTTCTGATGAAAAAAAGTTTAATTTAGACGGACCTGATGGGTTCAGTTATTACTGGCATGATCTGCGCGAAAATAATCCTCCCAGAATGAGCCGTAATTTCGGGGGTGGATCTGTGATGGTATGGGGTGGGTTCTCCTACCATGGAAAGCTCAAACTATGTTTTATTACGACGAAAATGGATTCGGAAAAATATATTGAGATGTTGGATGATGTGCTCATTGAGTATTTGGAGGATAACGTCGAAGTTACGTTTACCTTTCAGCAGGACAATGCCAGCATCCACGTTTCCAAGAAGGCAAAAGAATTTTTTGCTTCGCGCTCTATACCGTTGCTAGAATGGCCAGCCCGAAGTCCGGATTTAAACCCTATTGAAAATGTTTGGGGCATAATTGCAAGGATTGTGTATGCGAATGGGCGTCAGTACTTAGCCGCGCAGGAGCTAAAAACAGCAATTTTACAGGCGTGGCTGGACCTAGACAGAGGTACACTGCAAAAGTTAATTGACTCGATCCCAGCCAGAATTTTCCAAGTAATTAATAAGAATGGGGGTGCAACTTCGTACTAAGAGCGCAAAATTTGCTAAACTTTTGTGAAAACCTCTAATTATCAAATTTTTTTGTAATGCGGCTAAGTAAAGTTCGCGTAGAGTTACGTTGTATTTTCAATATTTTAACTTTTTTGTTTCTGTAATACATTTGAAATGTAAAAATATTTTCTCTTCTCTTTCCCAATAAAGAAGTATTTCGAAAAGTTCTAAATTCAGTTATTTTTGACAATAACTCTTATGTTAAACCACCAAAAAGCATGTGCGGCTAACCAAAGTTCGCGCACTGTAACATATATCACTCTCTCTTTCCGTATGCAAAGTAAAAGCGGTTTTCGATGCGTAAAACAACAACACCAAACTCGCTCAAGAAACTAAAGTAACAGCAAACAACGGCGAATGACCGAATGATTGCCGGACAACTATCGATCGGCGACAACGAATAAGCATGAATACGAGTAAATTGTATAGGCATGAAAAAAGTGAAAATTCAAGAGGCAGCCACTTAACATGTGTCATCTCTATCAGCATTTCGTCGCAAATATGCCCAATTATTAAAAAATTTATAATAAAAGCAACAGTAATGTTAACGAAATACTGCACCTCTTGAGCGCATCATACTTTATTTTTTGCGTAAAAAGCACTACTAGCCCTGCTCTTAATTATAAATGCCAGTGCGACTCTGCAAAGTGCTCGAAAAAGCAAGAGTGCGTGCGACAACACCAAAAATTTAAGGCGCAAATTAGCCGTTTCATAGCAGAGAGGCACAGTCGTTGAATTAGAGAAACTTCAGCTATTGCATTTTTTAAACAATTGCATTAAGAGTTTGGAATCGTAACTTCTATATTTAAAATTTGTATTTATAGTCAGAAATTACAAAAAATAAAATTTTTAACTTCCTCAGCCGATTTGTCTTCATCTTCCGCTATTTACAATTTTTCATTTGAGCATTCTAGAAATGCGAAAGTGTATTTTTAAGTACAATTTATAAAGGCGAAGCTATAGACGAACATTCCAGCCACCCATCGAGGATAGACACATCGGAACTAGCCAAAGGGTAGGGTTTTGATAACAGATATATATTCGACGGATTTCACAGGTGCTCACACCTGATTGTCAAAGCAATATTGTGTTAATTTATGGAATATTATTGATTATTGATTTATACATCTCAGTAAGCATTATTTTGAGTTTTGTAGTAAAATATCTCGATTTTCATGGCACCATGTTGATCATCTTTTTTTCCGGAATTTGGGCAAATAAACGCAGACGATTTCTAGGATTCAATAACATGGTGCGCCACCTCATGTTTGACATCTAAATATAGACACATTGCGTGCAAAGTTTGCGACTCGTTAATTTCGAGAAATTGCCCAGTCAAATGACCGCCAAGATCTTGCGATTTAATTCCTATAGATTATTTTCGAACGTACTTGCGATTTGGCTCTCACGTTACTGTTGACAGTCATAACATCGAAGTCGTAGATAATTTCGTCTAGCATGGAACCAGCATTAACACCAACAACAATGTCAGCCTCGAAATCTAACGTTGAATAACTCTTGCCAACAGGTGCTACTTCTGACTGAGTAGGCAATTGAGAAGTAACGTCCTCTCCGGACGAACAAAAACCAAACTCTAAAGTCGCTCATTATTCCCGTCCTGCGATACTGTGTAGAGGCATGGACAATGAGAACATCCTCCATTAATGGTCCTTTGCACATAGGCCACCGCGAATATCGCATTCGATGGAACGATTAGACGTATGAGTTAAACGACGGCATTGACATTGTCGGATGAGGAACACCCCCACTCATTGCGAAAAGAAGAATCGACTGGCGTAAGCGGGGTCTACGCCAATAAAAACGAAGAAGATTATTTTCTTTGGGGTTATGTTAAATCAAAAGTTTACGCTAATCTACAACATTCAACATACTATAGCCGGGTCATCAAAAATCGGTGTATATGGATGGAGATAAACAAACGGAGCCGTGTTGGTCATTTAGCCGACATTTTGTTTAGCTTATAAATGACCTTATGAGCCCTCCAAGCAACTAACTGATTATTTCAGCGGACTTAAGCTCCTCAGCTATGCCTTTGTTTTTCCTTAAATGATACAAACAATCAAACTGAGACAAAATTTCTAAAAGCAAAGTCGAGAAAGGTGAACTTGAGAAAAATCATAATTTAAATGATGTATTAAATGATAACTTTACGCATGGCATGAACGGTATACTCGTACATTTATTTAAAGCGCTTCATTCAAAGGCACATAATGGAAGACGAATTAATGACAGTTAAGCGACTATTTCAGTGAGAGCGCAAGCTCTAATCAATGATATTGCAGCATCGAAACTTGTTTTATTTTTATTGCTATCACTGTGCATATACTCCAAGTCATGATGATGTTGTCAAGTGTTTCTCTGCTTCAGTAAATAGCTAAATAATATTGGGTGTCTACTGGGCCTGCTTACTGAGCTTCTGTTTGCCTGGTTCAAAGTGTTTGTATGTTTGTCGCCTTATATGTGTTAATATGTATAATAACATGTTGTTAATGGTGTTTTATATTTCATTGGTGTTGTTGTGAAGCACTCGCCAGCGCTTCTGCTTGTATTTTTGATGCACCTCTTGTAGTTGGGGACAAATGGAGTTTTAAACCATCAGTTAGCGACTGGATGCTTTTTCTTGCCTTTAGTAGATACTCTCTTATACCGGTAATTTAATATATACATATGTCAAATATTCCCAAATTAATGGTTAATTATGGTACTTTTTATAAGGAACTGACATAGTCTCTTTTCATATACTCGTATGTGGTTTGCCTTCTGGTAAACAGGACTTAAAAAAACAACAGAACAAATGGTTTTTTCGGCAAAATCAATTTATTTTACTCAAAATAGCCTCCTTCTGCTTCAATATAGCTTTTTGCACGGAATACGGGGAGTGGTTTATAGTTAAAATGTGATTTTTGGTCAAATAATCGGTCACAAGCGTCGATCGAATGTTAGATTCTGCACAATTTTTGGTCGTCAGTCAATTTATGGAGAACAAACCATTCAAACACCTTTCGGTCAAAATGGGATAAATCGTTGTGTTGGAGATGTTCAATTCCATTCTATGAATTTCGTACCGATAACACAATAATTTCACTTCCAATCAATTTAATATGACGGAATTCTCACTGGACAATCGATAAGGATAGCAGATTCTAACGCATCAGTCGATATATAGATGATGCCACCAGGAAGCGCTAGATTCAAAAAGTTGAAATTGTTTACTTTGGAACGCACCTTGTATGAATAGCTTACTAGTACCTAAATTCACTTGGAAGTTTGGTAGTTTGGGATACAACCATAGTTTCGATTAACAGTTTGTTCAACTAGCAGTATGGGTAGTAAAACTTTTAATGAAATTCTTGATCTAATCAAATCCAGAAAGTCAGTTCCAGAAATCTTCTTATGAAATTCTTTGGAAAACTTTCCTAATGCAAGTCATGCATCCAAATCCCATATAAATATAATAGAGGCCCTCAAAACGTCTGATTGATAGCTTACAACGTATCTTCTTCTTCTTTACTGGCGTAGACATCGCTTACGCGATTATAGCCGAGTCAACAACAGCGCGCCAGTCGAAATTGTTTTGGTAAAAAGGGAAATACTGGGTTGAATAGAGATACTTTCTTGGATTCCTAACTCAATCAAACAAACATTTAAAGAAGTACGAAATGGGTTAAAAGAACCCGAAATAACCGAAAACCGAAATACTGATACTTTATTTTGAAGATGATAATTGCATTTATTTTTAAATTTACTGAAATGATAACTTGATAGTGTATACAGTATTTTTTGCACTTAAAATTTGAAAATGATCGAAGGTGTTGCCACCTTTATTACAAATCTAAATTGAACAAAAAAACTGAAAAAGCATGAAAATAATACAAAATATTTCATTTAAAAATTATTAAAAAATTTTTTTTTTGATGTTACCACTTGCTTGAAATTATAAAAAATATACAAATAGTTCATTTTGGCAATTAATTTCCCGAGAGCACAAGCTAATCTCTTTTATAAAAAACACTATATTTTGCGCTTTTGAAATTTTTTGAAAGTGTTGCCACCTATATTACAAAACGGAATTAAGCAAACAAACTGAAAAATTATGGAAATAATACTAAATTTGTTACTTAAAAATTTTTATCAAAAATAATGTTTTTGAGGTTGCCACCTGTTTTATATAAAATTATAAAACATGTGGATTTGGCAATATTTTTTTTTTTTTAATTTTGCGCGAAAACATGAGAAATATGATTTCTTTGAAAAAAAAAAACACTATTTTTGACACTTAAAATCGTTTAAAAGCTGAATTAAACAAACAAATTGAGTAGGTAACAACAACAAACCGAAAAAATAAAATATACAAATTTGTTATTTAAAAATTATTTGCAAAATATTTTTTGAGGCCGCCTCCTTATTATAAAAAAATGCAAACAGTTGATTTTGATAATATTTTTTTCTAATTTTGCGAGAGCGCAAGCTTTTTTTAATATAAAATCCACGTTTACGCGTCTAACTGTGTGTTGCCATAATTGCAACCGGATATTATTCCATCAACACTGCAGCGCTCAATCTTAAAGGCAGATGCCTCACACGTTGTGCGCACAGACTCGTAAATAATGGTAAAAAAAGTTAGTTGGCTATTATATTAAATCAACGTCATTAAGTCAGGCTTTTGCAGTCATACATCTCAAGCGGCCGCTAAAGCGTCAGTCATGTGCCATGTGCCACCACTCGTGTGCACAATAATATTAAGTACAAAGATAAATAAATATGTACACGATTATTTACTGCACACGTTCAATTTCGTTCCGGGTGTGAGCATAAAATTCGCCTATGAAGGCATTAAACCAGTAACTAACCTTAAAAAAATGCCACAAAATATTATTACAAATGTGAAGAGAGTTGAAGAGCATGTGGGTTTTGTAAAGAGACGTGTAAAAAAAACGAAATAAAGATTACTAAACAGTTTATAAACAATTTCAATCCGGAAGTACTACGTTTGTTGCTGCATTCAAATTAAATTGAATACTTATAATTAGAAGAATTTTCACATTTGATAACAAAGTGATAAAAATTAGACTTCATTCTTTCGTAATTATTATTATTTTTCTTAACTTTTGAATTATAATGTTTTATAGCTGAATAGGAGATACATTCTTTTTTTCTTTCATATTTTCAAAGGTTTATTGTAGAATTAAAAATATATATTTTTTTAAACTCTGGAAGTGAACACTGAAAAATAGGTTCTTAGACACCTCCCTTTCTCTTTAATTAAGAGCTCTTAAATGTGACGGGAAGGTCCTCAATCTTACAGTTTTCTATGTTTTTCTTCTTATTAGAAAGAAAAATCAGATTCCCTTCCAACTACTTAAGAAAATGTCTCGTTTCATAGATTTTGAAATTTGGAAATTGAGTGCTCTAAAAATACATATATTCGTTTTTACCTACCCTAATGTATATAGATGATGATTTATTTTTCCATATACAAAAGTATGTATGAAATTCTGAAAAAGTAATATTTCTTTTTTATAAAATCTTTGCTTCCGACCATCTTAATAATTTATTGACATTGAAAAATTTTAATCTACGGCCTAAACTAACTTGGAAAGCAATTATTAAGTAATTCAAAGAACAAATCTAATACTATCGAAATTAATACCCGAGACAGACATGTAGTAACAATACCAAATATGGTACAAATACCATATGTGTGTCACCAAATACTAGCAAAATACCATATGAGTATTTTGCTGGTTGCAAACTATGATGTTTCATTGTGGTATTTGTATAAATATAGCTAAAAAACAGGTAACAAACTTTGCTAAAAGCTTTTACACAAAAGCTCTTCAAAATAGTCTGTCAAAATGACTTAAAAAATTAATTAATGAAATGGAAAACAAAACATTTTTCACAATTTTTGTTCCGGAAAAGCAGCAAATGCCTCATTTTATGTTAGGATTTTAGAGAAACTGTAACCAAATCGCTTATTTTCTATGAAAAGATATTAACTTTAGAGCATTTTAATTAATTGAATTTATTTTCTCCATAACGCAAAACAACATATTTATTGTTTACATTTTTTTTGAAACATTTAATGCCTATGAAACAAAGCTTTTACTTGAGTTTATTACATTGCCATGTTTGTCACCAACGTAGTAAACAGAATACCATGATACCTTTACTATGGTTTTGTTACTACATGTCTGCCTCAGGTATAACTCCAGCTGAGAATCTCCGTGGTTACGAAATCTTGTACTAGAGTCATTTATGTCATGGCCATTCCTAATAAGAAGTAAAAGAATTATAAGTTATTTGAAAAAGAACCTAATTAACTCAATTAGCCCATTTACTACATTGATGTATAATGAATACTAGGGTGGGTCAAAAAAATGAAAGTTTTTACGTCATACTTGGAAAAATAGCACCTCTAAGAAAGGATCTCTTCAAGTATGAACTCTTAATAGAAACACTCCTCATTTTGTAAGAAATTTACTGCTCTTCCAAAATGGCCACTTATTTTTTATTTTTTTTTATTTATTTTAAATTTTTGTTTAATTAATTGTTTTTTTCGCTGATTTTTTATGCTAAATGTCTCGTTAACGATTAACTTAATAGAAAAATTATGTAAACCATTTTCGTAAAACGGAAAAGTTCCTGTAAGACTGTGAGCTTAGCAATTTAAAATGATTTTTTTTTTTTTAATGAGTTAAAACATTAAAAAAAAACCAACTTGCGTAAAAATTACCAAACTTCAAACGTTAATAACTTTTAAATGGTTCATCTTACCAAATAAACGTTAAAAAATCACTTAAGCGAAATATGTTTTCAAATAGTTCCAAGCAAGATACGAATTTTTCTATCTGATAATAAGAAAATATATAAAACCATTAAGCGAACCTTCCGGATGCAATTAAAATCTCATAGTTGGAAAGCCTTTCTGAGAGGTGTCTGTCGTCTATCTCCCAAATTTTTTCAGAGTACCAAGCGAAGAAAACGTTGTTTTTTTGGACCCACACTAATGTATATATAGAGACACAAGATGGAACTAACTGTCAGAATTAAAGACCGTCCGAATCTTCTAGCAGATTAAACTTGTGAATTGACACAGTTAGAACGCTTTATTAACATCTACATATCGTCACCTAAAATGCAAAAGGCCGTAAATAACAAAAAATTCAAAATTGGCTTTTTGATTGATTATGAAGTACATAACCGAAACACGTGTACACTGCAAATTTTACATGCATACGTCCAAAAATAACGACTTTATAGGTGATAATCAGAAGGCCGCAACTACAACTTCAACAATTTCATAAACCAAAAAGCCGTAACTACTCTTTTTTCATTCTCTTTGATTCAATTTCAATGTGACACATTGTGTTATCCGTAATTACAGTTGTTTTCATTATCTTTCATTCTTTATCAAATTGTGTTATTGACTTTATTCCCTGAATAAAACAAAATTAATAAAATGAGTACTAATTGTGAAAATGGGTGTAATAACAGGTCTGGAAATATAATAAACCGATTAAAAGGGAAAAAAAAATACAAGGGACTATCGAAAGGCATTATTAGTGAAAAAGCTCCAAGAGAACTTAAAGCTGGATGTACTTCAAAATTCTGTGTGAAAACTGCTGTACGGAATTGTTCTACATTTTCCGAAGAAAATCGTAAGGAAATATTTAATGGGTTCTGGAAAATGTCATGGGATAAAAAAAAAATGTATGTCGGTAATCTTGTTGAACGCGCAAACATAAAGCGAATTGGTGTTGAGAACTCTAGAAGATCAATTACAAAACGTTACTATTTAAAACATAATTCTAAACGTGTTCAAGTGTGCTTTCATATGTTTTTATCTACGCTTGGATTAATTGAGAAAATGGTGAGGAATTGGGTAAATTTCAATGACTCTCATGGCACCAATATTTCGCCAGAAGAACAAAAAAAAAATAAAATCAGAACGTAAAGCATTTACTAATGAAGGAGTCTTATTTCAAAAACGTTTAAATTTTCTGGAAAAATGGTTGCATGAGTATACGGAGAAACTGTACTTGCAGTCCGATTTTAAAAGCTACAAACATGTCTATGAAGTTTATTCTAAAGACCTTGAGACTAATGAAGTAGTTGGTGTATCTTTTCAAACATTTATGGCAGTATTAAAAAATTGTATTGTATTGGTATATATTTTAGCCAAAAAATGATACGTGCGACACCTGCACATCATACGAATCGAAGAACTTAACCCAAGATCAGTACGACATTCATAGAATGGATATACAAGACATGATAAATGAAAAGTTAATTGACATAGAAAACGCCAAATCTGGATTACACTTGTTGTTATGCATTGACATGCAGGCAGTGAAATTGATTCCACAGACAAATGCAAATGCCACGTACTATAAAATGATATGATAAGTGCACACCTTCACAATTTATAACGTTATTCCACATGAATCTGACAATTTTGTCTGGGGCGAAACAGATGGCACCCTTGTTGCTTCTACCTTTGCTACATGTATAATAAAATACATAAAAAATTCCATTAAAAAGTCACCAAATATTCATCACAAAATTATATATTCCGATGGTTGTTTCTACCAGAACCGAAATGTAATTCTCTCTAATGCAATATTATCTTTATGTGTTCAAGAAAACATAACGGTAAAACATAAAAATTTAATAGTGGGACATACACAAATGGAGTGTGATTCCACCCACTCCCTCATTCAAAGAAAAATCAACAAGAGACAAATAAATTTACCATCTGAGGGGTCTGGCTTGATTAGAGATTCTCGAAAGAACCCATTTCCTCTAAAAGTGCACCATGTTGATTACAAGTATTTCCTTGACTACGAAAGTATTCCTGAGAGCTACGTAACTATTCGACCAGGTAAAATTTAACACACATGTATAAATTATGTATAAAAAAATCAGTATCTTCAATACAGGCAAAAAATCCGGATAGCCAACTGTTAATATGATCCGTGCCTTGGCATATGATCCATCTGGAATAGTTTATTATAAAACAAATATCAACGACGATTATAACGTTTTGCCACAATGTACACAACAAAAATTTAGGGACATCGAACCTTCACAGTTACAAAACGAAAGAATATCAATATCCAAAAAGAAATGGGAACACCTGCAAGAACTTTAATTTTTGCTTCCGGCTGACTGCCACAGCTTTTATGATAATATACCCTTTACATCTTAAACCTATTCTAATTTGCTTTTTGTATTGCAGGTTTTGTTGTTTTCAAATGAATTATTTTGTTTTTCTTTAAACCCGTTTAATTTAATTTTATTTTCTCGAATTAAATGTATTAATTAAATGATTTCTTTTGTGTTAAAATACTTACAATAAATAGATACAAAAAGACATAAAACTTTTTATGTTACAGCCTAAAAGCACATTTTCTTATTTTAACTATTGCTTTCATTTTATACACAATTTTTTTCAAGTAGTTACGGCTTTTTGGTTTCAGAAAAATAGAGTGCAAAAGGCCGTAACTAACATTTCTTAAAAAGTGCTTTTTTCCCCTTAATTTGGTTCTCAAAAACAAATCCATCTTTGTTTTCTAAGCTTAAATCTATAATTTGGATATTTAGCTTTAAGTAGTCTTTAATCTAGAATGTTTTTTGCTTCTCCTGTAAAATACTAAAAATGTTAGTTACGGCCTTTTGCATTTTAGGTGACGATATATCAGGTGAAAAATAATCTCACCTAAATTAAAAGAAAATTATACTTATTGAGACGCTCAAAAAATATTTTTATCCAGCATTAAGAAAACAATATTTTATTAAAACATATGCATACATAATATCCATTGGAAACAATAACAGCATCACTTTGGTACCAATAACTAGTTTGACAGTATTCTAGTTAAAGCTAGTGCTCTAAAATAGGATGAAAGCACATAATTTGGCATGAAACACTATCTAAAGCCTAATGCAATCTCCGAAGAT